>VYZW01014025.1:210-11228 GCA_013401315.1 Balaeniceps rex | reverse complement strand
GTCAAAAAAACACCAACATTTACACCACTACAAAAAAAAAAAAAAAAAAAAAAATCACTCATCACATTTGTTTCTAAACTGGATAGAAAAGAGAAACTACAGAAGAGAAAGGTTTTCCAGTCAGCAGAGACAATGCCCCCAGTGCTTTCATTGGAGGCCCCCCTCCTCAAAAAGGAACTCCTGTGAAGATTGGACCAAAACCCTTTAGTTTCTTCGACCTTCCATTTCCCCTCCCTCTACTTGGTCTTCAAAATACTTACTTCTGTGGATCCCAGGAAAGGGCACTCTGAAGCACAAGTGAATTGAAGGCTCAGAACCTCTTTCAAAGTATTTTAAGAGTACTGTAACATTAATAAACCACTCTGAGAAAAGTACTAGTAAGTAGTAGTCCATCCCAGTACCATCCTTTCCACTACTGGAGGTACCACCTCATAGGGGATGGAGTATGCAAGAGAACAACTGCTAAGCTGCTCGCAGAAGCTAGCTATCCTTAAGCTGCATTTGGAAGACATAAGTGTAGTGAAGAATGTCAGGGTGAAAGCAAACTAATGAAACAGACAGTAAGGTGGACAAGTAGATGCACAGGGGGCAACAATGAAGTAAGAGAGGAATGTTTGAGAGGGGAACTTCTCTGAAATCAATTATACCTTCGCATCCACGCTCAATCTGCCCACTGCGGTGCAGAGCGTCATTGATTAGATCAGGCAGACGCCCATTCAAGTCCACAGATGCTAGACAGCCCTGAAATCCATCACGTGAGGCCACTAGCTTCGGGAGGTTGCTATACATGCCTTGAGCTAGGCCAGCAATGTAGAGATCACCTAGAGGAGAAAGGGGTAAATATACAAAAAGGAAAAAGTTACATACCTAGTAGAGTGGCTGCTTTCCCCCCTCCCGACATGAATACAGCAAGCTGAACAGCTGCTCAGTAAAAGTTAAAAGCAGAGCAATATGTTATGCAAGAAGTCATTTCTGTCTCCTTTACTACAAAAAAAGAAAAAAAACCAACCAACCAACAACACCCACAAAACCCAAAAAACCCCACCCCCCACAAAACCCAGTTGTAATTGCATCCTAACTAGGAAAAACTGTAGGGTGACAATGGATTTCTGAAAAAGCAAAATATGACAAACTATTCTGCTACAGGAAGTTGCCAAACAGAGAAAGAGAAAAATAAAATTGAAAGCCCAAATCACCAAATTCCACATTTACTGTTCTGTAATGCATGGTTCCCACAAGCTTTCTCTTCTTTACTGGTTCAGCCTCACAAGAATAAAGGGGGGAACTGTCTGTCTTGTAGAATTTACCTTTAAGATCCAGATTTTTCGCACCATTGATAACCTGAGTGACCACCTTAGTGTCCACCTTTAGGCTATGTGTGTTACTGTTATCTCTAGTGATGACGACATTGTGCCATTGGTTGTCATTAAGAGGACGATCACTGTTGCCTTTGATAACATTAGGTCCGTTTCCAAGGTCAAACACATAGTGTATATACCTGTAAACATAGCAAGAACTGGTTAAAACTGTGTAAGAACTTTAGTGCTACTCACCCTTATTCTAGCCAAAGCTGATAAATTAACTTACAAAAGGCATGAAGGGAAGTATCTCTGGGTTAGAAAGTTCTAGTAAGCCAAAGTATTAGCCACTGATTTGAAAGAGATACAGTCATTTCCTTTCCACCAAGAAAGTGTAAGGATTAGTATTTTGAGATGATGACATTTGGAGTAATCAGATTCTCACCACAAAGCATTCCTCTTTTTCATGAAATTCTCACAGATCCACAAAAACCCTGGCTATGCATATAATTATTTTTTAAATTGGTAATATCGATAAATGTACTGGAAAGCAACACTAGATATGCTTATTTAGGGCATATATTCCCCAGATTCATTCTGAGTTTTGAATAACTCCCTTAAGAAGTTAATTGGGAAACTCACTCAAAATATTGTACTAAAATTCACATGAGATCCTAGGCTTATTCAAACAGCTGGAAAACAATTAGCAAAGCTTTCAGCAAAAAATAAAGACCCTAACGAAGACTGAAGTCATGGGAGTGTTACCCTGAATTATTTATATAGTTCAAACACAGAAATCCACCTGAGGATAGAAGAGAAATATTCTACTTAGAAAGGAAAAAAAAAAAAAAAAAGAAAAAAAGAGACAACAAAATTCTACTCTCAACAGAGCACTAGGAGCTTGTGACTCTTGCTTTTTTAATTACTCAATGCCCCACTTACAGAAATATGTGCAAAATTAAAAATAAAACAGGATTGAACTATAGTTATACTGAAATAAACAGGACTAGTAAACTGTATTTGTGGAAATTATGTCTACAGTGACTAGATGAGTGTAAGAGATTAAAATTTATTCAGCTCACAAAGGATTTTTTTTTTTAATAAGTTATCAGTCTTACGAAAAGAATATAGTGGTTCAAAAGCAAGCTGAGTTTGCTTTTCCTCAAGCATCACCAGCAGAAATACAAATTCAGCAGCCCATATGCTCTTTTTTCCCTTCAGTGGAGATAGCAAAAACACGACGAGTCTGTTACAGGAAAAAATAAATTATAAGGGGGAAGAGAGACTTGGAGCCCTCGGCACATTTCCTCCTCCTCGGTGCTATTCTGCAAGGTTAACAGCACAAAACGTTACCCTAACTAGATCCAAAGGACTTAAAACATTAATGTTTCACACTGTAAAAGTGTCTTTCCCTCAGCCACAGAGGGAAGTCAGTGATAAAATCAAGAGTCTTAAGCTTCAGTGTTTATGTCTAAGTGCTTTGTCATACACTTCAGCAAACAGAGAAAAAATGAGGTGAATTTCTCTTTATGCAAGCATTTTAAGCTTACCTATAAGAAGTTTATCTATAAATAAGCAGAAAGTCACTTACCCCTTGACTAGTTCAACTGCGATAAAGTCATTGCCATCACCACTGTTAAAGAGGATGAAACCATCAGCTGAGGTGGTCTTGAACTGAAAGAAGAGGTGCATGGATGTATAAGCCTGCAAGGTGGCCAAGCTCAGGTAGCTGCTCTTGGTCTTGAACGTCACAGGGTCAGCTATAATGTTGCGGAGACCAAAGCGTGCCTTCAACTCACAATAGTCAATGTCACCATTCTTGCACAGGTCAATGTAGAGCATCCCATTGAACATGAGGCTCTGGAGGTGGCCAATGAAGCTGGAGGGGATGACAGAGATGTACCGTTTCTCCGTCATGATCCCTGTCTCGATGTTGTGGAACTCCAGCCGGGTGTGATCACCAACCATTGTTCCTAAAAGACAAAAACAAGGAGGAACATGCAGAAAGCCCAGGGATCAGTAACAGGTTACATAGAGCCCTTCACCCTCCAGTTTCCACACTAATAGCAGTACTAACTTAATCCTATCTGATCATTGTTCAGCAGTTTGCATAAGAAAGAACATATAGACTCTTGGTGGAGAGGCTTGAGTCTAGCAGTTGCCAAAATCTGGCAGAAGAGCGAAGACAGGACTAGAGCACCATGGGCAGCAAGCTCTGTACTTTTCCCTGTGCTTCACAGACTTTCTTGTTTGCAAAGACGACTAGGTCTGTCCCTTAAAGCCTACAGTAATCTATTTGATCCAACAGTCTGTCTGCCAAACAACTCTGACACTTCTGAAACAACTCTTGCAAGTGCGCTTCCTGAAAACACTCAATAAACATAGATTAATGTAAAAAGAGCAGAATGAGAAGTAAGAATGGTCATAGACCTGCTAATATTTATTCCATTGTTCTCTCCTGGTGCCTGATGTTATTTCTCTTGTTTTAAGAGCGCAGCAGGAGGGAAACACGCAAGAATGCAACAGTCAAAAGAGCCCTCCATATATTTAAATAATCAACCTACCACTCAGGCTATTTGTCACACTGTGACAGATTTTAACCTCTTAATTAAAATATTCAAGCTATTCAGTATACCGAATATGTCAGACTACTCATATTTAAATGTAAGCGTGCTAGGCATCAGTACAGACACAGAACTCACACAGACAGATGAAATACAACTGTATGCTAAAAGACTAGCTTGAGTACAAAGACAAGTTGGGCAACATCAGAATGAAAAACATTACAAGCAACCTTATTTTAGTCCTCTGTAGTTCGTCATTAAGACAGTTTTATCTATTTGGTCACAGAAGCAAGTATCCTTTCTACACAGGCCTTGTGCTATTTAGTATACAACAGGAAGATTATTAAATTCATGAATCAGTCAACATTTAATTGTTTTCTCATCATTCAACGTACAACCATTATTCAAACTCTGCTACAAATATGCTGTTATTTTTTCTCTCATGAAATTTTCTGCAGTGTTGTACTGACGTTATGTGGTGAGGTGCTGGCTGCAGGGCGGCTTCTGTGAGGAGAGGCCGGGGCTGCCCTGTGCTGGACACAACCAGTTCCAGCCCACTCTGCCACAGACCCACCGCAGGGCACGGCTGAGCCCCTCAGCCAAGATGGTGGTGCCTTTGGGAAAGTGTATTTAAGAAAGGGCAAAATACTGCCCGTAACTGAGGAACAAAGGGAAAAAAATGCAACCAAACAAACCAAACAAACAAACAAAAAACCACCACCAAAAATCTGCAACGCCAAGGTCAGAAACAGAGGAGGGGGACAAGGTGCCTCAGGCGCCAGAATGGAAATTCTCCAGCAGCCCATGTAGAAGACCACGGTGGAGCAGACACCCACACTGCAGCCTGTGGAGGACCCCATGCCAGAGCAGGTGGATATTTCCTGAAGGAACTGCGACCCATGGAAAACCCATACTGGAGCAGGTTTTCCTGACAGTCTCTGGAGAGGACCCATGCTGGAGCACTTCATGAAGGACTGCCACCCACGGGAAGGACCCATACTGGAGCAGGGGAAAAGTGTGAGGCGGAAGGAGCAGCAGAGAGGAGCTGTTACAGACTGACCACAGCCACCATTCCCCATCCCCCTGCAGCACTAGGTCAGGGGGAGGTAGAAGAGTCAGGAACGAAGGAGCAAACCTGAGAAAAGGAGGGGGTGGGGGAGGGTGTTTTACTTTTTGTCTTTGTTTCTCACCATCCAACTCTATTTTTAATTGGCAATAAATTAAATTAATTTTCCCCAAGTCAAGTCTGCTTTGTCCATGACAGTAATTGGTAAGCAATTTCCCTATCTTTATCTTGAACCATGAACTTTCTCATCCTATTTTCTCCCCTGACCTATTGAATAGAAGGAGTGAGAGAGCAGCTGGGTGGGTGTCTGGCAGCCAGCCACGGTCAACCCACAAATTCAGCAGCACAGTGTGCAAATTATCCTCAAATATTCACTTCAACTTCTACCACTCCTGCAAGATTAAGGAATATTACTTTCAATTTTATTTACACAAAGCTGAGGAACAGAGAGATCAACATATAAATAGTTCTGGACCTCAAAAAAGAAATATTTGTGAAATATTTAGTGGAACATGTAACAACTTCGGAGCACTCACTGGTTTTGAGGCTCAGCACTTCTAGAAATAAGNAGCGATCGCTGCTCGGGGACTGGCTGGGTGTCGGTCGGCGGGTGGTGAGCGGTTGCATCACTTGTTTTCTTTTCCCTGGCTTTTGTTTGTCTCTCTCGTTCTCCTTTTCATTACAATTACTATTGTTATTATTATTATTACTATTATTATTATTATTATTTTTATTTCAATTATTAAACTGTTCTTATCTCAACCCGTGGGTTTTCTTACTCTTGCCCTTCCGATTCTCTCCCCCATGCACCGGGGAGGGGGAGGGTGAGCGAGCGGCTGCGTGGTGCTTGGTTGCCAACTGGGGCTAAACCACGACACATCTGAAAGCTGCTAGAAACGTCCCCCATGTCCCATAGAGCCAATGCCAGCCGGCTCCAAGACAGACCCGCTGCTGGCCAAGGCCAAGCCGATCAGTGACAGTGGTAGCACCTCTGGGATAATGTATTTAAGAATGCGGGGTGGGGGGGAAACGCGCAACAGCAGCTGGCGAGAGGAGTGAGAAAGAATATGAGAGAGCAACAACTCTGCAGACTCCAAGGTCAGCGCAGAAGGAGGGGGAGGAGGTGCTCCAGGCACCAGAGCAGAGATTCCACCGCAGCCCGTGGTGAAGACCATGGTGAGGCAGGCTGTCCCCCTGCAGCCCATGGAGGTTAACGGTGGAGCAGATATCCACCTGCAGCCTATGGAGGGCCCCACACTGGAGCAGGTGGATGTGCCCAAAGGAGGCTGTAACCCCATGGGAAGTCTGTGCTGGAGCAGGCTCCTGACAGGACCTGTGGACTCATGGAGAAAAAGGAGCCCATGCTGGAGCAGGTTTGCTGGCAGGACTTGTGACCCTGTGGTGGACCCACACTGGAGCAGTCTGCTCCTGAAGGACTGCACTCCATGGAAGAGACCCACGCCAGAGCAGTTCATGAAGAACTGTAGCCTGTGGGAAGGACCCACGTTGGAGAAGTTTGTGGAGGACTGTCTCCTGGGGAAGGGACCCCACACTGGAGCAGGGGAAGAGTGTGAGGAGTCCTCCCCCTGAGGACGAAGGAGCAGCAGAGACAACGTGTGATGAACTGACTGCAACACCCATTCCCCATCCCCCTGCACCACCTGCGGGAAGGAGGTAGAGAATTCAGGAGTGAAGTTTAGGCTGGGAAGAAGGGAGGGGTGGGGGAAAGGTGTTTTTAAGATTTAGTTTTTATTTCTCATTATCCTACTCTGATTTGATTGGTAATAAATTAAACTAATTTTTCCCCAAGTTGAGTCTGTTTTACCCATGACAGTAATTGCTGAGTGATCTCCCTTGTCACTAATATATAAATGTCACGAGCATTTAGTTATATTTTCTCTCCCCTGTCCAGCTGAGGAGGGGAGTGATAGAGCGGCTTTGGTGGGCACCTGGCATCCAGCCAGGGTCAACCCACCACAGATCCACAATCGCAAAGGCGTAACGAGGCAGTTCCTCTGGGCTGTATTCACATGCCTTACATAAAGGTGCCTTTCCTCTTTTTTACGACATCTCATTCACTACAGACTTTTCAAAGGGGATCTTAAAAACAAGCACCTCCTTTAATAATAAGACCTATGCCAACCCGTTTGCTGTATCGTCCTTTCTTAATGCAAGCAGGGAAGCAAAGCTCCTGTGGAAAAAGGACAGCAGCAAATATGAAATTAGACAACATCAAAATGCATACAAACACAGAACTACTTTCATCTTTTCCCTACTTTTGCATGTTTCTCTACTTAACCTTCTAATATGTTGCTAATACAATTACTGCACAGGTAAAGTCCTTCGTTTTAGAAGGTTTTCCAAAGGAAACAGCCACACTACCTGTTGGTCCCTCTGCCTCCAATACCATTTCAACATGCTGGTCAAATTCAATCAGGTTTAAAAGAACAAAAGGGTCAAAAATATTTAAATTCATACTAGTTTTGTGAAAAACTCACACCTGGATAAAGACCTGAATAAATGGTTCCAGTGTGGTATAGACAGACAAAATTTAGCAATAATATCCTGTTTGATTGCATCTGCTGGTCAGTTCGCACATATACACAACTCTTGACTAGTGACTGCAAGAGGTATTTCTGAGTCACTGGGATTATACCTGGGAGTCACACCAATCATCATAGCTGCGTCCAGGACAAACTCCTCTTTTAATTCCCCCAGGTCATATCAACTGGGACTTACAAGCTTTCTCATATTCTGTGCTACCTCCTGAAATTTCCTAGCTTTTCTCACCTAAACAGTTCCCAGGCGTGAAAAGACAAAAAAAAAAAAAAAAAAAAAAAAAAAAAAATTTTGAAATTTTTTAAAAGGCCTTTAAAAACTTCTCCTACTTTTCCCCACATTNNNTTCGTCCCCCCCCCCAAATATCCTACTTTTTTCACCCAAAAAAAATCCCAGCGAGAAAAAAAAAAAAAAAAAAAAAAAAAAAAAAAAAAAAAAAGATCTGTAGATCTGTTAATAGGCCTTTCAAGACTTCTCCTACTATTCGCAACATATTCTTTTTTTTCTGTTGGAGATAGAATGAAAGCTGAAAATATTTATAAGACACTTGGATGATACATCCTGGCTTGTGGTGTATAAAGAGTCAGATTAAATGAACTGACGGTCTCTTTCTTGCTTAGGTCCTCTTGAAACACTGAAATATTCCTAACTCAGCTCTCATGATCATGTACAAAGTGCAATTTTCCAGTTTATACTTTGTCCAAATGTGATCAAGTTTTTGCAAAGACACCAAACAAGCACAGTTGTTATTAGAAAAAATGTTTTCAAGTACCTATTCCAAATACGAAGAGAAAAATATTACACAAAACGATTTATTTTTTTTCACTTTTTCCCCAATTTTAGCAGTGAATCTAAATTTAAAGGCAATTATACAAAGACCATTGACATGGAAAGCTTCAACCCAAGCAGATACAGTGGGACAAACTTACAAGCAGCTGAAGAGAGTCACACATTCCTGACTATTCAGAAATTCAAGTGTCAGTACCAATGCAAATCCTGAAACAGTTCTTTATCAGAAATAATATTTTAGTTTAAAAAATGACAGTTCACAGGAACTGAAACTGTGTATGGGAAAGGTTGTTTATACAAACCATCTCACTTCCACTACTGGGATTGTTAGGAGCTGTTTCAGTTTTAGTGTTAGATAATGAAAATTTCTGATTTCTCCAAACCAGAAAAATTATATTTTCTTAAAAATAATAATAATAAAAAAATTAAAAATAACTTTAAAAAAAAAATCCTACTTCTTTACTTCAAAAGATCAGAAAAATAAAATGTAGAGATATCAAGGACCAAGAACAAGAAAACTCCTCTCCTTAGCTCTTCTACTCTTAGATAAATACAAAGAAGTTGCTGCCAGAGTAGGAAAGAAAAGCCAGGCCTGTGAAATCTGGAGTACACTGGGACAGGCAACCCAAATGTAGGGGTCATTAGAAATGGAGTGAGAGAGGTTGGAAGAGGTGAAGCCAGAATTTTAGAAAAGGTGAAAAATGAGAACACTGGGACTGGCTTAAAAGAAATAGGACAGTGATAGCAGTGGTACTGCAGAAAGTTAGGAGTAGTTCAGTGAAAAGCTGAAAAGGACATGACAATACAAGACCAGAATCAGGACAGAGATGCATTTTCTTAAGAAATCATGGAGTGAAATCCAGTATTTTCTGATCTCATTAGCTGTCAGCCTCACCTGTAGAGTTCTCCTCTAATTCCTCCACTGTGCTCTGCAGAGAGTATTGTAACTACTACAGCAATCAGCAGCTCTTTAGTTCAAGTGGCAGCAGACAGAAAAAATTCCAGCCTCCACTGTGGTATTTGGGTGCTAGCAAGATGTTGTAGGGAGGAATATGACTGCTATATTTGAGTCTCATTTATCACTGATGTTCTGAGGTCTGTTCTGAGGTGGGGGGAATGTGGGAGGAGGGTTTTGTGATTAAGCAGCAAAATGCTGTCCAGAGGATCTGGATTCTGCCTCTCCCTTAGATGTCCTGCAGGAAGCCAAGTCAGTCACTTCATTACAAATTTTTCACAGGTGGTCATTAATTGTCTAGACGTAATTCTCCAAGTAGCAGGGTTGAGCTAATTTACAGGATCCAATTTACAGACATGCTGAATATTTGTGCACTCAAATGACTAAAAAAATCATGCCAAATTGGTACCAAATACATCCAGCTTAAATCTGGTGCCTTATTTCCAAATCTGCAAAATGGGAAAAAGACACCTACTGGCTTCATGTAACACAGGCATGAGAATAAATCTCATTACAGTTTCTTAGTTCTGTATAAACATATTTATGAGTAGCACACAACACACACACCAAAAAAAAAAAAAGGGCGGGGAGGGGAAACAACAGCCCTATATTTAGAGCAAAATTTAGTTGGCATGCATTGTTCCAAACAAGCAATAAGAAAGAAGGCAGCAATCAAATAGGCTGTTTATTTTTACTGGGGGCCCCATTTAGACTTCTGATCTATGCCCAAGGACAGCAAGAATCCTGTGGAAAAATCTATGTGACCACATCATTGAAGACTATATCATCTGCATCCCACCCAAGGAAGTGGGATGCAGATTGCACAGAAAATCTTAACTCTGGTTTTTCTGACTTTTGACTTTGCCATGATGGCATTCTTTTAACAGACATTTTTAGCTGTAATGCATCTTTAATTATGTAATTCATATACATGTACATATGCACATCCTATTTTAGTATAGGATTGTATCATTATTATTTATAAATTCAGTTTCATGAAAAAGAGACTTAAAACCAGATGGCTTTTTGGGGATTGAGTTAGTAATGCAGAGAGTGCCACCTCATGGTGCTTGCTAAAAAAGCATATGCAGAAGAACTGTCCCCTTAAATGCAGAAGTATACAGGACGAAATGTTTACCAGCATGTTTCACTAACTCAGAAAGTTCCCTCTTAAATAAAATTTTATTTGCCTACAAGCCAACGTTGACTAAGCCTCCACCAATTCCAACAATGAGAGGGAAAGATTCTTCTTTCATATGCTTCTGATTCTCTCTTGCAAATTCTCAGCCTATATAGCACAGCATATATTTACTTCAGAGGGAAAATATATATCAAGTCATTTTCCTGAAAACCCACTTCTTTGGGCTTATTTCAAAATCCTGATTTGTGGCTTCCCAAATAATCTGATCACCCCATTACTTAAAATTAGTTGCATTCACACAGCAGAAAAGAACTTTTTGCAGAGTATTCTAGCACTGCCTATGGCAGCCGTTCCTTCTAGTTGCCTTCGGAGTTCAGAAGAGGGGACATCAGCATTTGGCAAAACAGCATGGGTCACAACTAAATGAACATACCCATACCAGTGTTGCACCCAGGGTTACCATTCTTCGTGATTCTATTATCAGCCTTCAGACTGCTGGTGTTTTCCTCAAAAAAACAGTTCCTATAGCTATATACAGCTATAAGAGTTTTAGACCTTCAAAAAAAAGAAAAAATAAGTTTCTGGCTCTTGCAGCTGGCAGGAAATGGACCAGAAAAGCATCACCTGTAAAATTTTGTAATGGAAA
>VYZW01014024.1:80996-109604 GCA_013401315.1 Balaeniceps rex | reverse complement strand
ATACTCATTGGCTGCTGAGTCTTTAAAGAAATTGATTTGGCTTGTTTCAGCGTGATTCTGATCTGGAGAAGTCAATGAAAGATAATGTTGCCACTGGGGGCTAGAGCAAATCTAGTGGGTATTAAACATGGCCTGTTGCAATCCTATAGGATTACCTCCCCTGATTTTGTGAGACCTAAGTCATGTCCTACTGCAAATAGGATGGGATGTGTTCTAACTGAATGCCCTAATGCTGTAAAGTTGGAGAAGTAAAACTTTCTGGATTAAATCCTGGTTCCGTTGAAGTCTAAAAGCTCCTAGTGATTTTAATGCCCTGTATAACTCTAGGTACAAACCACATCAGTGGTTGGGATAAAAAAAAAAATGTAGCCCACCTTTGTCCACTTCTCTTATACATCTTCATCTGCTTTGGATCTAATTTAGCTTTCAATATCTCTGAAAGACTTTGACGAATATTTTTTTTCTTAAAATTAACCATCTGTATAAAAAATTTCTCTCTGAAGACTCCTCCTTCCTCCAAAGGCCAGCTTCATCACCTTCATTAGGTTAACTGGGAGCCCTAGACAAGTAATCTTCTTGACCTAAGAAACAAGAATAGAGACACAATAACAGTATGGATAACACAAGGAGGAAGTTGTGGATCTTCCATGAATGATGCTAGAGTCAGAAGAGAATCCACATAGCTCAGAGATGGAGCAGTTATTCTGGGCTATCTAAAAAGTTTCAAATAGCAAAGTACATTTTTATGGTTACCAGCATTCAAAAAGCATGAGTGAAGGTCCCCAAATCATTAGATTTTAAGTAATAGTAAATCTTGACTACTTTTTAGGGCAATGGCAAGACTTGGTTTCTGTTTCAGACTTTTTTATCACAGTGTTGAAGGATAGAAATGTTCTCTTTTTGGTTTTTTTTCCCCAAAAAAAAGAATATTGAAGTTCTCGGATGATCGCTTGACACTGGGAATTTGATATATAGACGGAACACCAGGTACAGTGAGATTTGTGTTAAATCCATAACAGGTAGCACAAGTGAACATCGTTAAAATAGTAGAATTAACCTCGGCAAAGTGCCAAGGGAACACAAAGTGGGAGGTAAAGAAAAGAGAAGAATCAAATATATCTTTGAATTGACAATGATGCTCAACTTAAATTTATTGAACAATTTGTACTTCATAGAATTGGATCATGCGCAATTTATTATTCCTAATAATTTACTGTCATAAATTTAGCCCTTTTACCATTTATGAATTGACAACAGTTTTGATTTTCCCAGTTCTGTTTATTTTTAATAAGTATTTGCTGTGCTGTCCAGCTAAGCACATTCCTTCTGATGATGGAGTCTTAACCCAAACTCCACCCTGACATTTCAAATATATCTTGTGGCTGATTCTGTATGAAAGTGTTTGGGGGAGTCTGAGAGTCTTGATCATTAAAGGAAGGGTTCACAATCGCAAGTTGTGGTCTTTAAATATCTTAATGAAAGGTGCCCAACTTTCAGGACATCTTAGAAGCATGTACCGCTTGGAAGTTGAGAGCTCTGTGTTAATAAAACCTGAAGGAATGATTTAGGTTCTTCTTGCTCACTGAGCAAGATGTCCACAAACCAAATAAAGATGTGACTGCAGAATGACTTAGTGTACACATTGTGATAGCTTCAGTCTCACTTGTGCAGGAGAGCTCAAAGAAGACATGTGTCTTGCTTCGGTACAGATTGTCAGCTTCACTGCTGCTGCATACTCTGCTGTTTAGCGTAGCTGGGTCTGCTTGTGGTGCAGTTACTTCCAGCATAGATACATAACCATGTTTTAACAGCCTTGGTGCGAAAGGTGTATTTCTGTGTTCATCAACGCTGAGCAATCACCTGACAGTGCTGGATCAGGCACTCTCACTCTTGGGTTGAATTAACTGGAGTGCAAGGCGTGGACTTTATGCTATTCATGGACGTGCAGGACTTAGTTAATACTAGGTGCCCTGGGACCCCATGTATTGCTTTGTGGCCACTCTCTTGGACTGTGTTGAGGCTAGGGAAACTCCAGTGGTTAGTTGATCTTTGTATACAGCAATATAACTGGTGCCAGGACAAGCAGTTTATAAACTGCTACCCCAGGTGAGATACTTACCTGAATGGACTGTCATTATCAGTAAAACTCCTGTGGTGTAAATGGCCCTTCATATAGTGCTAAAGGCCCAGATTGACACTCCCAAGGTGAGTCATTTGTCATGGGTGAAAGTGTTGTTACCTTTGCCTTCCTATCCATCTGCTGGAGATTACGGCCCAGAGCAGGAATAGCACAACAGGGCTTGCTCCTCAGCCTAATTCACAGCGTGGTGTGTTAACCTAAAGCAAAAGCAAGGGTGGATTACATAAATATTACAGCACCTGTTCTTAAGTAGCAGTGCAGATTGCTGGCACCCATGTAATGGGGGCTGTGACCTCTGACAGGAGAGGCACGTGGGCAATGGGGTGCAATAACTGCTGTAGCTGATCCACCAGAGATGGAGACAAAACCCTTTGGGCCTCTGCCCTTTAGGTGGAGCACTCTCTCTCCCCAGATGCTCTGCAAGCACAGATCATTCAACACATCCATAGTGGGGAAAAATGATGCTGTTGTAGGCAAGCTCTCTGCATCTATGGATTGGTGCATTCAAATAGTCCCATATGTGACACCCACACAAACAAGTTCAAGCTGATTTGAGTCATTAGATATGACTATTTAACATAGTGAACGCAGAAGAGATGAAGCAGCATCTTTGCTAGTATCAACCCTCTACTGGCTGTGTGTTGACACTTCCCACACTCCAGGATTGATGTTTTATTACTGTGATTTCTTCTCAGTCTTGCTGTTCTGAAGTGACCCTTTTAAACCTGATTGGTGCTGCATAAAACAGTATTGAAAGGATCGTGCGCTTGAAATACACACACACTTATATATATATGATAGGTAAACTCAGGATGAGAGAGAGAGAGACCTCCTTATAATATCTTGACGTGCACATGTAAAAAGTATGTATAGAACATATATCTAGGTCCTATGCTGTTTTCTATGCATTTGATAGCATGTATGAATATTCTGAAGGTGTCACATAAATGAGAGGGATGTGAATGCAATGAAAGATGCAGTTTTCGTGGAGATTTACTGTAGGTAAAGTGATGAGTGGAACAAGAAAAAAACCCTAAATGTCAAAGCACCTGTCTGGAGTTTTTGAAGCTGTATTTGACATTTAAACCAGAATTGGTGATGGAGTTTCGTTTTTAAGAACCAGGATACAGCATATTAGAAGGAGTTTGTGTAGGTGGTTCATTGGAGGTTCATGTTAAGATCAACTTCACAACAGTCCTGCTTCATCTTTGTGTGGTGAGGTAAATTGTGTGGCTTTGCAATATCAAGAGTTCTGGAGGATGTATTAGTTTGGAGGACGTTACAAGGGATATCAACAGAAAAGACAATCATTACCTTTGTCATTCTTATTGTGATTATAGTCATAAAAATTATTCCATGTTAAGTGAATTGGCACATAGTATTTGCCAGTAATTTCTTCTCTTTCACTATTTTTCAGCTTGACTGTTGTAATTGCTTTGGTTTTCTTGGTTTTGCTTTTTAAAGCTCTCATTATTTTACATCAAATGATTTTCTTTTTTCTGTAGTCAGGAGGGCAGTTCTGTCGTCTCTTAGTTGCCTAATTCTTTAGGTAAACAATTTGATGAATATTTTTGAATCTATAGAAAGCAGAATTATTTTGTCATTATATCTGAATAGTAAAAAGTAGCTACATTCACACAGAATAATAGTCTCAACAATTAACTCCACTAGCAATTACTCTAAATAATACAGCGTAACTAACAAGAAATATGAATCACACGGCCTACCTGAACTCACGGTATTTATATCAATGTACACTCCATCTAATGACAATGAAAAATTTGGTCTATCAGTGAATTCCCTCTTTATTTTCTATTCTAAACTTTCACTGGGATTTTTCTCTTCATGCAGTTTCCCTATCTTTTTGCTGATCCCAGGTTCATATGCTATTTCCCTTGTCTTCAGTCACTTAGATTATAACAGTGAGGACAAAGACACTGTCAGTTTTGCCTAATGTTTAAAATGACAGGTACGCCACTAATACCATTAATTGTTCTCATTAGAAATGTGGGCAAAGGTCTCCATTTCCTTCTCTGTGCAGAGGACCAAATGATCATGGGCATTTCTACGTGACAGCCTTCATAGAGAAATCCCCTGTGCGCAGAAAGATGTACATGGAGGGGTGTGGGTGTGTAACCTTCCCTAAGTTCTCATGACATGAAGTGGCACAGTGGCTTGAGCTTACGTGTAAAGCTACACTCCAACTCTGGCTCAGGGAAATTCAATGCTAACCTTTTTAGCCTCTTCTCCAGCAGAATTGCACCCCCACACACCCCGGAGGCCTTCAGAATATGGAACCCCAGGAGTCTCAGGGAAATGGGGGAAAAAATTAAAACCAACATGATAAATGTTTCCAAAAAGCAAGATGAGCAAAACCCAGTCAGTCTATTAGGAATATGAGCTCTCCCATAGACATCGGTCTATGCATCCAGTCATTGTTATGGTCTAGAAAAGCTGACGGTCCCCACTCCCTTCAAGCACACCCACAGATCCAGTTAAATTCAGTGGTGGTCAGGGAGGCTTCCCCTCTGTGTGTCTGCTCGGGTGCAAAACATTCAACCATGCCAGCCCTCGTTTCAATATGCAGCCACATAGTCCAGCTTGGCAGCATCCATCCCGCCATGGCTGGCCCTGGTAAGTCAGCTCCGGGAGTCACTGAGCATGCAGCACTGTCACTGCTGCCACATCAGCTCTGATCTAGTCTGATTCAGCCAGCTGCTACAAAGTCACTTGAGGGGATCCTTGTGGGGATACCAAAGCAAAAGCACTTTTTGCTTCTAGGATGAATATTTCTATTTTGGACACAAGGATCTCTCCTTTCCTCTTGTGGGATTTGGAGCAAAGACCACTGCCAGTTGTACCACCTGCTGGATGGAGCTGCTGGGGAGTATAATCTCCCCAGATCCCCTTTTGTGCAGTTCTACTTACAGTCTGGTATAATATATACACACCAGATGTGTTCCCACAAAACCACAAAATACTAGGTATAATTATGGGAAAGCAACATTTTACTTCATGCAAAGAAAGTTGGCCAGGTTGTTCCATTATTGAGGAAGCACTCTTTTTAACCCAGGTGTGGCACATGAATAAATTTTTCCCAAATGCCAGACACTTGATGTCTCCTGCATTCTTGCAAGATATCCTGCATTTCTTCCCACTGTGCTGGAATGCTGAGCCACATCAGCAGGAGCACAAAGTTACCAAGGCAAAAATGACCAACAGAGCTGAAGCCAACACACCGCAGCTGTTTCCCAATATCGAACCTTAGATATCTATAGACTAAATTGTCAGTGGCCTAAATTTTCTAATTTTTGATGCAGACATCATCCCTGGAAGTGCATCGAGTGTTGTGCACTTTACAATGGTAGACAGAAAAGATTGTGGGGATATGCTTGTTCAAAAATGAGTCATTTGTAAGGTCAAATTTTCAAGCTGTCTCCTTTCAGTTGTGATCCTGTTAAAATATCAGGGCAAGGGGATTGGAGTTGGTCATTCCATTACATTTTTGTTCGGTGGTAAACAAGTTGGCATTTTTGACTTGACTGTTCAAAGTTTGTTTCTCCTGGATGGATATGCCTCCAAGGATGGATGTTGCCTTTGAATTAGATTTTGCAACTGTCATTGGCTGAGTTGTTGATTACTGAAATCAAGAATGGCTCAGACTCTTATCTAAGAAGTGCAGGGTGGAGAGCTAGGTAAATGTTTCTTCTCTTGGCCTATCTCTGTTATGGGACAGGGAGGGGTTTGTTTGCCTAATCAGCCTGTGATCTGAGGGTTTGTTTTGCAAAGGAGCATGTGGGGCTGCTTTCCTTGGGTTCCCAAGCCTGAGGCAATAGTGCTGGGAAACATGTAATTGGGTGCCATTCTTAATATTTGTAAAGAGGACGTAGGCTTTTCTTTTTCTTTTTATAAGCAAAGCCAGTCATGGAGCAAAGAAAAAGTATGTCAGAAACAGGTGTTTTATTTATAACTCAGTGCATTAAAAAAACAACCAAACAAAACCAAATATAGTCCAGTTCAACCTTCATTTTATGTCACCATGTTGTACTTGCTCTTCCTCTTCTCAAGATGACAGTCCTGGGCTCTTGATGTCGACCTGTGGAAGAGTGATTCCCAGACAGAGCATCTGGCTCCTTGTATGAGTCCTGAGGCGGTCAGTTGTGTTGGTGGCCATGGAGTTGCCTCTGGCTCTGACATGTGGTTGCATTAGTCGCTTGATGGGGCTCTGTGGCAGCTCTACCCTTCTGAATGCTGCCTTGTTTTGACTTTTCAATCTAAGTCAGTTTGCACTTCTTAATTATTTTTGTAGTGACCATTCCCTTTAGGAGGTATTGCCCTTCCCTCCCAGCCTTTTCTATTCCTACAGCTGGGTGCGGTAAGACCAATACTGTAAACAGCAGACTCAGCCTGCTGCGGGGCACAGCCTTTCCAGTGTTGTGTTCCTGAGCTCATCTGATAGACAGAATTACTTTGTTTTTTCCTTCACTTTGTAACTTAAAGCACAATTCTTATGGCTCCTTCTTGTCTGAGGAACTTTGAGAAACTACACATGGGAGTAAGGATATGGATGTTGAAGGCGCGGATGGGTTTTTTGTGGAAGTAGAGCAAGAAAGATTTAAGGATTTGACTCCTGAAGAGGCTTTAATTGCTAGCAAGGCCAGAGGAAGGAAATGCTTGGTGGGTGCTGTGTGCCCTTACTTCTGCTGATCTGGTGTGGGAGTGGTACAGGAACACAGCGCTTTGCAGGACTAAACTCCTCTGGTCTCAGGGCTGGATACTGCAGATAGATCCACACTGGCACAGAATTAAACACAGGCCTTCCCTTTAGTAACTGACGTACAACTGTTTTGCTTGCTAATTACATTAATGTTGATGATTTCTCTCTCCCTTATTGGCAGTCCCTAGACTGTGCCAAGAACACAAATTTTAATCCCCTTCCACATCCAGCCTGAGCCATTACCATAGATCGGAGCCATTAAAGCTGCAAGTGCACAAGGAGCGTATGTAACTCAATTGCAGGAGAGAAGGCTATACCCAGCTGCAACTGATGTGGAAATTGGGTATGGCTACTGCAAATCACTGTGGAATTATACAAGCTGGTGTTAAACAAGCAGCAGGGCAAATTAGCCCTGCACTGAGCTGCATGCTGCTGTGCTTACACAGCTACTGGTGCCTGAGTTAACATGTTTAAATGCAGCGCAGCTATCTCTACATAACCCTGCATTTTGCTTGCAGCTATGTCCAGTGGGAGACCAAAGAACAGGAACTGCTTAAAATAACTTGTCTGCATTTCTGCAAGTTTAGTGTCTTCTCTCGTCTCAAAGCCCGAGAGCCTATTCTGAAGCAGGGGAAAATCCTATTTGCTATTAACCAGCCCTGACTTGTGTCCCCAAGGCCACTTTTCTGCAGACTGCTCCCCTGGAGCTAGAGTCAAACAGTGCTGCATTCATGCTTCAAGGTAGGGCACACCGTGGTTGCAAATCCTGTATTTTTATTTGTTAGAGGGTGTGCAGCACTGCCCCATGAGTAGTGGTGTGGGACCCAGGAAGAGGCAAGAATTTCTTGGCCTGGACTCAATTCCACTCAGTGAGGCTGGTACATGCAGAAAGAGCACAAGAGGTGCATAAGAGGTAGCTGGAGAAAGTCTGGTTAGGGATGCAGAAGAAAGAAAAAGGGTTTACAGGCAAAAGCACCTTCATAAAACTAAGCAAAATACCAGGATAAAGCATTGTAGTAGGTACTTTTAACACCAAGTAGGTAGATGATCGGGACGCCAGTTTTCCCCAAGAGAATGCTCATCCTTTTGCGTAATGCATAGGCATCCTAATGCATAATGCATTGTCTCTTTTTGGCAGTGAGACAGAGATGTACTGAACATTTTTTTGTAATTATACCCCAAACACTGAAAGTTGGATCTTCCAATTAGACGTACACAAGCACAGCCTGTTTGGTAGAAATCACAACTAATGTTAGCAGTCTGTTAATAGCAAAGCTTCTTGACCTGCTGTAATTAGCACTGACTGGTTTTCTCTTTTGCTCCTTTCTCAAAAATCAGTTAGTTCAGAAATAGTTGTAAAAGGCAAAATATAAAAGAACTTATGACCTTTCTGTGTGATAATAATTGCTGGCAAGTGGCTTGAAGCTTAGACACACAAAGACTTTATCAAGCAGTTACCTTGGGTTGGGCTTGAAAAATGTATTTTGCAAATGCACACAGATCCTTTGTCAAATGCTTCATCTTCATACCATTTTTGACTGAGCAGAGAAAGACCATCTTTAAGGGGCTGGCTTGCCCATCTGGGGTCAGTGCAAAAGAATGGAACAGATTTTTTTTATAATTATTTATAAGATGTCTGCTTTCATAATGCTGTTCCTTGAGTGTCAGACGACCTTGGGGGCCCTTGGCCACCCCCCTCCATGTGTTGGTCATCAGTAATGATTCATTCCTTGAAAGACATGGAGCAACTCTTAAATCCATGTAGGTTCTTCTCCCTCCCCATGTTATCCATCTTCTTTTGGTATGCTCCAACCAAATTGCCAAGGACATGGAATTTAAGAGTTGAGGCTATCAGGAGCACAGCATTTCTTTAGGTCTCATTAGGACTCGGATGCTGTTTTCAATGGAAACATCGTCTGCAATGTATTTGTATTGTTTATTTTGATCCTATGGCCCCACCCTGCCAAAAAGCTCCTCAGAGGTGCGCTCTGGGCATTGATACTACCTCACACACAGTCTTGTGACTGCTCCCTTCTGCATAATTCTTATTCACAGTTTGATAACTCTAGTGGCCCCAATCATTGTGCTAGGTGCTGCACAAACCTTTAAGGTTTATCTAGAAAAGATTTTACATTCCTAGTTTAAATGGCTTGGCTGATTGACTGATAATACAACAATATGCTAGGCTGGACAGACCACTGATCCTCATTCCAGGATTCGAGTGTTATTGGCTCTCTTTACATTTACTGTAAGTGCTCCAGAAATGATTGTGTTCTGGGAGAAAAAAGTGCAGTGTCTAGCTCTTTCAAATATATTGGGAACAACCAGCCTCAGCTAAAAATGTAATCTAATCTAAACTGCCAATCTATCTGTATCTTCCAAGAATTGATAAGGTTTATAGTCTAAGACCATAGTTAAGGGTCCTCTTGCAAGGCTACCTAATGTGGTATACGGCATCACCACCCCATCTCTTCGTTAAAACACTGCACAGAATTTGAATAAGCAACTGCACTAACATTCCTCTTCTGTTTCACAGTACCGGCTGAGTCATGTTCATTTGAAGAGCCCCCATCCACACTAACTTCTTAAACTGCTACAGCTGCAAAAGAACATCTCACTATGGTTGGGCTAGACAAGATGGGATCAGAAACAGCCACAGAATGACTGGTGGTTTTGTACTTGGTTTTTGGCTGCAGTTGCTAAAACTAGTAATTAACATGTTCCAAGAGTCTAAAGTAGTTCCCCTTAAGGGGAGGAAAAGCTGCTTCCTGAACATGCCCTGGTGAGTGGCACCTGCCTGCAGTAGGTGAAGTGAGGAGGGCGGGATTTTTGGCTTTCTATCCACTGTCGTGGAGTGGTAACAAGTTAAAGACTGGATGAACGCATCGGATTGCTCTATATATGCCTCTGTGGCTAGAACTGTAAATACAGTAAACTGCAGTCTGCTCTATACTGCTTGGAGCAGATAAATACATTGCCTGTACTTAGCTCTGGTTATACCATTTTCCAGCTGCTCTACAGGAAAATAGGGCCAGACAGTAATCCCACCCAGGGGCAGAGCTGTAACAAGGACAGGTTGAAAATATTCCATCAAGCTCCCATCTTTTTCATTGATGGTGTTTTGGCTGGTTGGTATTGTCTGAAGATCTCTTGATATCTGTCTTTTTCACAGGGCAGAATGGCTTATTCCCAATTCTTGGCAAAGTCAACACACTCTGACAGCTAATTGCTGGAGATTGCTTCTTACGGAGAACCTGTCTCGGGAAAGAGGTCAATGTTGTAAGGGAATGGGTAGGAGAAGAGGGCAAACGTTTGTCAGGAAAGACAGATTGACAGGAAAATGCATCCTTTTCTGAGATCTGGAGATGATATCGCATTTGGTCCAGTTGGAGGTGCTTTTTATATCATGAGGCCTACTGGTTTGAAAGGTCAGCAAGTCCAGAACAGGGCTGTCTGATTCAATGTCATGCGTCAACCTGGCTTTACACAGAGTTGAAGTTGTTATATGCTATCCTCTCACTTTTCCGTCTGCACTGTGATTTGGTTCCCTTACGCAGAGCACTGCAGAAGAGGGCACATGGTCTTCTGTTTGGGAGCATCTTTAGGGCATAGCAGCAGAAATTTAAAAGAAATACACCACTAGAGGGCATCTACACATCCTCACAACTGTAATGTAAACCTGTTCACAATTGCAAAAAAGTCAGTGAAGAATTTACAGCTAAAGTTATAAGGTTTTGGAACACATCTGCATTTTTTTTTTTTACTGAACACATCCCTCTGCTTTGTGTCCTCAAAAGAAGAACACACTGAGATGCATTAATCAGCAAAGCTTAAGATGGTGTATCAAGCCCTGAAGGTGACCAAGGTATAATGTTTGAGAAAATTCATATTGCATGAAAAAAATGGATGTTTGCTTATTTTCACTGTGGAGCAAATGGGTTGAGGGAGAGAAAATGGCCTTTGAGAGAGAGAGGGATGAACTGGGCTTGCCCAGGTCCCCCATGAGTACGCCTGGAATTCATCTGTATAGAGATGCTGAGGGAAGTCAGGAGAGCATTCTCACTCTCTAATACAGTGGCCTTTTTTGCTATGCTTTAACTCTTCCCGAGAACTAAAAAAATACATCATTTACATATTTTAATAGGTGTGCTCACTTCACAGGTTTTGTTGATTTGCCTTTGCTTTTCCAAGTACTGCACGTAGCTGTGGCTTCACCGTGGTATGGTAGGTTTTATGAACACTGGGGAGCTCATCTGGTAGATGCGGAGCAGTCTCTGAGCTGGAGGTTAGTTCGACACAGCCCACAACACTACTGTGTGGCTACAGACTCACCCACATTGAGTTGTTTTCCCTTATGTGTATACCTTCTCTCCTCCTCTCTGAGAGAGGGCCCTGTGCAGGGCACCCCAGTCCTCCTCGTCAATGCTGCCATCTCCAGAGAGGAGGGAAAAGATTTGATTTCAAGTGTAAAATAAAACTCCAAAGATCTCCACTTGGCAGATATGATTCCAGGTTAAAGATGTTCCAACCCTTCCTGTCCAGACCTCCCTAGGCTTGCTTTCTGCAGCTAAGGGATGATACAGTCCTGCACTAATGCAGGCTAAGCCTCCTCCCTCCTCCCTTTCTGAGCAAGGATCCTCAGACATGCCATACTGTGCCAAATCCTTTACAGTGGTTTTGTGATGTGAGCTAGTATCTGCTGGAGATGCCGAGCTGAGATGTGAACTTGTTTCACAGAGGGCTCGACCTGAATTCCCTGAAGTGAGAGTCTAGTCCTTTTACTCACTGAGCTCCCTCTTTTTTTGTACTTAATCAAATCCTAAATCCTCTGAAGTGAAAAAATGCACATTTTGTTTTCAATGACTTGCTGAAGCTGAATGCTTCTCACAACCAGCAAGGCCTATGAAACTAGTATTTATTAAGGATGAGTGATTTCTCACACTTATTCTGTTTCTATCCAAGACTGCCAACTTGGTCCACCTGGGTTTCAGAACTGAGATATCACATTTCCCACGTCTCATGCCTTCTCTATACTTGCCCTGCATTATTTATTACAGCACTGAGTGCTCCTGGGGTTTGCTGTCAGGCAGGGTCAGGCTCCTTTGGGCTCACCTCTGCCGCGGCAGTGTAGGGAGGCTGCTGCACCAGCCAGTTTATTGAGCAGGCTGGTCCTGCAGCTGGTGCTGCAAATGTGAACTTAAAAGCCACTCAGTGGAGAAACTCAGAGGAAACTGGGAGTCAAAGCAGCAGTGAGGACCTGGAGCTTCTGGCTCTTCAGGAAGGTAAGAGGGAGTTTAATTGGCGTCTCCCTTAGAGCTGTTTTGGCTATCAATTCTTTCAGGGTACAATATCCTTGCTGGCAGTAACACCCTTAATGACTGAGTTGATCAAATCAGTGTCATCCATTTGGGCCTTTCTTGCCAGGTTGGGAACGCAACTCATAAAAGGGTTTCAGCGACTTTTCACTCAAGGCACTTCCCAAACTGACTCAGAGGGGGGAAAAATGTTATTTAGTACAAAAGATTTGTTGCCATTTCTAAACTGCTAATTGGATGTCCTCTCCGAATCATTCCAGATCAAACATGCGGTTAACTAAGGCTCTAATTTGGAAATTTGTTGTACCGTCTTTTGCCCCAGTGAAACAAGAGTTGTAGTGGCAAGGCCTGCACAGACACTTCGTGTTTTCCCTCCACCTGTGATATTTCTGTAGCTTGGGAGGAACAGTGGCTGATTGCAATAGAAGGAAAAGGTAAACAGCCATTTACAACTTGGGAAAATAAGCTCTAGAAAAGGTTACAGAGGTGTTAACTTTCATGGTGTTTATTTCAGAAGAGTTCTAAGAGATACACAGTGCAGCCCCAATCTCCCTGCGACGGTGAGGAGCGTGAGCTGGTCCATGAAAGCTGCTGTTTGGATGAGACCTTAAACTACTGCTAGCAACAAAAGAAGATGGGGACACGTTGTTCATCCTTGGACTGCAGAAGAGGGGCAGACACTTTCCAGATCTTGCAAGGCAAGTTTCATATTTTAAAATTCTGGGTCACTTTTTTAATTAAAAAATTATGCTTTTAAAAATGTTTCTAGTCAAATGCACTGCAGCACTGGGAGCTAAAGTATTTTTTTTTGTCTGAAGCTTGTATCATCTATCAAAACGTGCTGCATGAAAACAGCTGGATCTCGTGTTTGAGTCTTCCTAACTGAACTGAACATTTAGACTGTCTTTTTCCATCAGATGTGTGATTTAACAGTGAAGCAGTGGATGAATCTAGGACAGTCTCTGAACTGCAGATTTCTGTACTAGCCATCTGCAAAGTAGGAAGAAAAAGAAATGACAGGCTGCTGGCAGAAAAATACGATGATACTACAATAAGCATACACCACAGTTAATTTGATGGACAGCAGTGCCTACTCCCATAGAAAAGGGCTGCGTTTCATGTGGATTAGTTCCTTGTGATATGTGCACAGAAATCCAAATATTCTCTTCTCAAACATGTTGGTTGCCATTCTGTTTTCTTCTGGTCACTTACTAATATTAGAAGCGACAAACTGTGAAACCAAAGTTGCAGGAAAGGCATTGTATGTTTGCAAAAATTTTAAGCCTGTGTGGGTCCATCCTGCAGTCTTTCCTCCTGCAAAGCTTCCTGTAGCCCTGCGTGTGTCTGTGTGCGTGCCCGCGCACGTGGGCTCCTGGTTGCTACAAATGGCTCTGTCCCTTTTCTTTGGGATCTGTCAGAATGGGAGTCTGTACAATGTTCGGTTCTGCGCTTGACTGAAAGCTTGAGAAGTTAAAAGCTTTTAGAAGAGTCTCAAAAAACCAGCAACATACACACATAACTGAAAACACATGAGAGATGAGAAAAAGAGAAATAATGCAGCATGCAGTAACATTTGGAAGCTTTCTCTCTTTTTAGCAGTATCAGAGAGGGTCAGCAAGAAAGGGACCCCTGTAATCCACAGGGCCTCTGTCAGAAACACAGCAACAGCTGAACAGTGCATGAGAGCTGAGGCTTCAGGGAAAACCTCCATGAAAAATAAAAGGAAGGGAAGGAAAAGGGGGGAAAAAAACCCAGTGTTTTTTTAAAGTTCTGTACAGATGCGATGACAATTTGATGAGTCCTTCTGCTTTTTTTGCTTTCATGCAAACTGATAGCCCGCTCTTGGGAAAGGTCTGCAGTGCTTATGAGCATCTTATTGTCTGCTTGAAGTTACAAGCTGACTGGAAAAGCTAAGAAAAGCAGCATTGTGGAAAAAGGAAAAGGTATTTGGCGATGTCAGGAATTATACGTTGCTGGTGGCACACACACTCAGAAGGACTGCAGGCAAGTTCACACTGTTAAGCAAAGTTGCAGTGGAACCAGTGTAGTGGCAGTGCCAAGCACTCAAAAGACGCTAAGTTTTGCCTCCCAGAGTCATCAGACTACTATAATACTGTGTGGCTTTTTCAGGCAACAATGTGCTGTTGTGATTTGCTTTCTTAACTGCTGTGGGTTGTGTTCTCACGGTTTGCCCTGCAACCACAGGGATCCTTTTTGTATTTTTTACATGAAAGCTGTTCCTTCAGCTTCTTCAAGAAGAAAATTGAGAGTGTGGCCTTTTAGAAAACGATCAAATGTGACAAGTGTTGCAGTAAAGTCACAAACACTGAAACCATTTTTATGATGATGATTTGGCTTCTTATGGGTAAGAAGACTCTGTTACACTTGTGTTTTGCTTGCTCTCTAAGGCCTTGCATATATAAACCTTTCATTCCTCTGTCATATCAGCTCTGCTCTGACCCCAGAGAGGACAGCTAGACTAGCCAGGCATGGTGTAGCTAGTGTTGCCTCTGTTGCCTTACTGCCTGTCAATATGGGAATGGATTCGCTGCAGCATTAATGTGGATGAACATCTGAGCTTAAGCTGTCGTAGGGGATGAGCAGTCACAGTGCAAAACCATGCACAGGCACTGTGTGCACTGCGAGGGCTTCTGAGGACTTGTCCCCTGAATTTATGAGTGTGGTAAACTGAAGTGTTCTGTGATCGTTCCCTAGACTGTTGTGAAAGGCTTTATCTTTCCTTCCTATCTCATCAGAGAGAGTTGCAGATGATGTCGGAGGGCTACTGGCCACATTGAACAGTTTTGTGTTCACAATCACTGCAGAGTGAGGGGGTTAAGAGCCCCCTCACTGAAGGTTTCGCTTGGGAGTTCACACCATAAGGCAGGCCAGGGAGGCTGGACTGAACTACCTCAAGTGTAACATGGTAGTAGCTGTCTTGTGGGGGGACACACCAAAGCATGAGTTAATTCTGCATCTAAGATATGTGCTTGGGAAGAAATGCTGGTGACCATATTTTACACTTTCTTTATGCAGCTTCTCTGTTGGGAGATTACTGTATAAGTAGCAGAATGGTGGGAAACGTACAGAGAAAAACCGTGGTTGACTGGACTTGAAAGAGTACTTTGAACCTGGCTGTGCAACGAAGTACCCTCATCTGTTTTCATCCAGAGTGTGTTGGGTCTGAACCTCTGTTGTCCTGAAACAAATACGGTTATTTACACCTATGACAAGTAAGTGAAGAAGGGTGTAAGACAGGACCGCTGTCATGTGGTAGCATTTCACACCCACAGGTGTAACAGGTGTAAGTGACTGTACAAGATGCAGGACAAGGGAAGATCAGGCTGGTTGTTATTAGGTCCAAGCCATGAACTCTGTCAAGACTCTGAGCTTGTCTACCCTTGAAAACATTAATTGCTAGAAGTGTACAATAAGCACCCAGTGGAAACTCAGCAAAAGAGCTCCTTTACAAAACAGCCTTTTTGTAGGAGTTCAGTCTTACACATACAACAGTAAGAATAAGTTTGGTCTGGGGACCTGAGTGATGACCCATCCTGATGAATTAAAATCATTTGTTGTGAGGCCGTGAATGAATCTGCTACTAGGTTTCTCCTATAAGCACACTAGGGGTTGGGAGTGCGGGGTGTGACTGGCAGTTTTCTAGTATAGAAGATAGATGAAGTGTAGATAATGTTTGCAAGAGAGTGCCTTTGTGATTGTAGCTGCCCACATTAAATTAAATAACCTATGATGACAAAACTTTGGGAGTTCTGCCCTTTTATTTTCTAGCTTTATGCCAGGATGGGTTTTTCAACTCTGAGCCAGCACAGCTACACCAGCAAAGCCTTTCAGTGGAAACCAAAACACATTTGCTTAGCCTGTGTAGACCAGACATCAGAGAAAGGCTTGCAATCTTTTGATCAACAGTACAGCAGTCTGAAAGTTCACAAGGTGAGAAGCACTTCTCACCAAGAATATACACTGCAAACTGTATTTAGAAATAACATTTTTAATTAAAAACAGCATTTCTGATCCTGTTGGCAGTAGCTATGGGGCATAAGTGAGGATATCTCTTCTGACAGGAGATGTTTGGGATCTTGATGCGAGAGACTGCAAACCAGTCTCAAGCCTGCTTGAATAATCAAATTAAGAACTTCCCTTCTTAGGCATACATTTCTGAAGTGGCACGTGCATGTCTGGCACAGAGCACTCATTATTGCCGATACCAGAGCTGACATCAAGGGCTTTCCTATGTTATGGAAATTTGTAAAGATGCAAATACAGACCCTTTGTGTAGATCCTAGCTGTGGTTTCACAACATGCTATTTTTGGTAGCACAACCAGCTTTAAAAGTTCCAACTCCTTCTGGTTCCCAGAGCCTATTCCTGTCTTTGTACTCCAGTTATCCCTCTCCTGTGCTGCCACACTCCTTTAGGATCCAGGTGAAAAAAAACACACACTTTTATTTTTAGTCAGGATGATTTTACTGATCTACTTTGCAGAGCAGCCCCCTAAACAGTGATAAGATGTGTGATAGGTGGTGAACTGCAGCATGAAGGTGGCCATACGTCATTAGGAGTGGGGTTGGATGTGGGTGGGATCATCTTCCACCAGCTTCACGCCGCAGGCATGGTCTTGTGAGAATGCACAGTATTGGGGAAAGCCTGTCATTGCAAACCCCACAGTGATCTCCTTGACTCTGGGACTTGCAGCCCTGCCCCTGGAAACTACTGCATAGGAGTACCTTGCTCAGCCATCCCCAACTGCAAGCCCATCTTATCCAATCTGAGAAAGTGGACCTTGGATCTGTTGCTCCTTTACGCTCTTTCTGTGAATACAAGGACCCACGGGCTGCCAGACCCTTTCCAGTATAGCTCCTACTTCTGTCAGGTTTGCAGCATCACCTCCATTGTGAGCAATGGCATTACTGCTATGGCCACCGCAGGGTCGTCGCTGCCTCATAGGGTCGCAGCCCAGCTTTGGGCATTGCCTGCTTTGAAGTTACTATGCAAAGCCTCATGCTGTGAAAAACAGGGGACCTGCATGGGATCTAAAACAGAGGCTCACACATGTAGGAGCGGATGGGCCCATGGCCGGGACTCCTGTCTCTGGTAGTGACCTGTGGAGAGTAAGGGACCAGAGCAAGCATCTCTGCCCCGGCCAACTGCACGTGGCTCAGCATCTTCCTGTGCTCCAGGGAGGTTTGTATAGGAGGCAGAGGGATATCTCTCTGGCACGTTGCGACACCAGAAGCAGGGACATTTCTACAGAAGAGGGGTCATCCTAGCCCTGGCCACTTACCCCACACAGCTCCCTGCACACCCCAGCTGCTCCACCAGCACCACCAGGCATGCAGCCACACAGGCAATGGCCTCACCAGGCCTCAGCCCCTACTCCCCCCTGCAGCCCCTGTTTGATGAGGGGAGCTTTGTTTGCTCACCCTCCCCAACACTTGGATGCTCACTTGGTGGCTTCACTGCCCCAGTACACAAGTACCTGGCAGCAGGCATGGCCCCTCTGGCCTGCTCCCCAAGCAAGGGCCACCCGGACCTTCCCATGCATCAGGCAGGCAGCTCTATAAGCAAAAGGCAAGATGCATCCTTGCCAGTGAGACTGCAGCTTCTTTCACACTGCTGGTTTGTCTCAGCACTTGTGATGCTGCACAGCATGGTGAAAACTAGAAAGCAGGCTGAGCACGGTAAATAAGGCAGTAAAGCAGGATCTTGCACATTGCACGTACTTCCTCATTGATCTTAGTGTGTCTTTTCTTGCCAAAACTAAAGGAAAACGCAACGCTGGTCAGCTCTGAACAAGCTGCCAGTGTTTTGCTTGTACAGAGATTTTAATCTCTAATGGGACCTGCAGCATTAGGAGGGGGTAATGGAAATGCCCCCCCTTTTAAAGAAAGGCATTTTTGGTTCTTTTTTCATCTCTCACTCCAGCAAAGCCACCAGTGGAACAAGTGGGTCCACTGCTCTGGTTCAGTGTCACCATCTTTATCGAGAATTCATCTCGCTTCTGTCACTGCAAATTAGAGACGGGTTTATTCCATTCAGCTTCCCATGCCCAATTCAGAAAAGCTACAATAGTCGTAGAGAAACCTGAAGCTCTCTCTGCTCCTTTGGAGTGTGTCACCATAAATCATCCCAGCTAAAAGGCCATACGCCACTTTGTGCTACATTCTCTCAGTTAATAAAATGCGTTAGATCTTAATGCCTCAGGGCAAAAAGATGAGTCTTATGGGTCATGCTTTATCTATTTCAAGACACCAGGTAAACAGACAGTTCTGCATAAATGATGATTGCTTTAACTTAGTTCACACTAAGGAGCCACTGAAGGAACAGTTAAAATATTTTTGATTGCTATTCAATGTTTTCACCCACTTGCTCAAAAATAATCAACAAAGGAGGATATTCAGATAAAAATCACATTTTGCAAATGCATAAGCAGACATATTCCCACACGCACACATAAACACAGACACATATTTATAAACCTAAGAAAGAGGAGTGTTTCCCTTGGGTTTTTTTTAAGCCTTTCACATTCACATTTTCAAGCTATCCTTACAAAAGGTAGAAAAGTTATTTCATTGAAAAGAGAAAAAGGGGACCAAAATCTCCATTTAATCACAAGACTTGAAAAATTGGTACTTAACAAATAACTTTCTAAATCAGCCAATAATACTAGAGCTATGATAAAATTACAAGGTTTGGCAAAGCTGATAATACAAATAATTTTTACATTTTCATTTTGAAAGGCAATCAGGGCAGACCTCATTTGTGTTGGATGCTATAGAAATATAGAAGAGGGCTGTTGCTGCTCAAAAAGATCCTCCTAAAAGAGGTAGAAAGTATTATCTTTGGCATCATTTAAGGAAAGCCAGTAGCTCTCTATTAGCTCAAGAAAGGCAGTCCAGGGTACAGGAGTGTTCATAGATAAGATTTCTCTTTCAGTTATACACTAGCACATAAGGCAAAGTGAAAATTAAGGTAGGTTCTCCTGACAGGATTATACAAATATCTATCTTATAGCAGTAGGCTCATTTTATCCCTGAACTATTAACGAAAATAAGTGACAAAGAACAATTAAACCATCCATCTCAGTTTAGGATCCTAATGCACACCCATGGTCAGCAGCACTCATAAGTTCTTCGTTTTCGTCAGCATTCATTTTGAAATGGTTTAATGCTGCCTCTGATTGCCAAGTGCTAAAATATGAATCTTCGCACTTCTGAGTCACTGATGTAACTAAACTGTGACGTTGGCATCAGAGAGTTTCCTGGAGTAATGCAAGCCGGGGCCACGAAAACATCTGAGTCATGATTTCCAGGGTAATTCAAGCCCACCTTTGTCAAAACTGAATAAACTCCCACGTTCTCCCTCTTCACCTCACCAGCAAACCCCAGCAACTCCCTTTGGTGGTAGCTGGGTGGTTGATACCTCGGTTTTGGGCTTTTTGTCAGCTCAGCCTGAAAATTACTCATTGTTCCTGCCTCTTCTGACAGCATCAGCACTGGCTTCCATAAAGGCGTTAAAATACATCTTTTCCTTCGATAAGCATATTCCTCTTGACTGAACATCCTCAACTAATGGATGTACAGGTTAGTGGGAATAGGAACAGGTACAGTTTTGCTTCAGGTCTTGGGCCTGCTAGCTGCAAACACCTTGTGTCTCACACTCCCCCAGCTAGATTTGTGATGTAAAGGGCCATAGCTACATCCTCAGCTAGACCTTTTTAGATGTGAGGGGCTGTAAATAAGAAAAGATGGAAGCTATAAATCAGTAGACCAAAAATATTGTCTCTGGTGTCAGTGTAATGAGCTAACCGCTCATTTTCTCCTAGTAATAGGGAGAAAAATTAGAGGATATTTTGTCACATTGAAACAAACAAGCAAAACATCCTTCATCTTTCTTCCACGCTCTTCAAATTTAGCCAAAAAGAAAAAAAATCATCTGTAAAATTGAAGGAAATGGCTTTCCTTTCCTTTCCTTTCTTTTGTTTTGATTTTCTCAAGCCTTAGCTTCTGGAGTCTTCTAGGATTGCCTGGGCTACATAAATGGCTGTCTAGTTGACTTTGTGATATGGTTTTTTTCGCCTTAGAGGTCTGGAAAACCACAAGGAAGGATGAGATAGGAAGTGAAGGTGCAAGGAGGTGGATGCTGTCCTCCCAAGGGCCTGTGAAACCTTACAGTTGGGATGCAACATGTCCTTAGCTGTGCACACTTTCTCCAGCGACCCCTTCTTCTGGAACAACTGCTGTTAGCAGCAACTGGGACTGGAGCCCTGGTGTCCTGCCTGGCAGCAGGGCAAACTGTGGTGCAGAACTGCCATGGAGGCACAGCACCTCTCCCCCTGGAGGCACAAGCAAGGGTAGACAACAGCACCCCATTTCCCTTCTCCTTCCAGTCAATCACAACAAGTTCCCGGAGGAGGTACTCGCCCGGATGCCTTCACCAACTCTCACTGGAAGTTTTCCTTTGGGAAGGCAGACTTAAAGCGTTCATGCTCTGACCAGCATTCTTGCGTTCAGCCTCTGTTTCTTGGTAGGGCTATGGCTGCAGCTTGGCAAAGCGTCATTCCTATCGGGTAGGAAAATTAGGGAGGAAAATGCTTTTGAAATAAAACTATTTACTGTCTACGTTACATCAGTTATTGTCCTGGTTTCAGCTGAGTTAGAGTTACTTTTCTTCCTAGTAGCTGGCATAGTGCTGTGTTTTGGATTTAGTATGAGAAGAATGCTGATAACACACTGATGTTTTAGTTGTTGCTAAGTAATGCTGAGACTAGTCAAGGACTTTCTTTTTCAGCTTCCCATGCTCTGCCAGGTGCACAAGAAGTTGGGAGGGGGCACAGCCCAAGATAGTTGATCCAAATTGACCAAAGGGCTATTCCATACCATATGACGTCATGCTCAGTATATAAACCGAGGGGAGTTAGCCGGGGGGCAGCGATTGCTGCTCGGGGACTGGCTGGGTGTCAGTCGGCGGGTGGTGAGCAGTTGCATCACTTGTTTTCTTTTCCCTGGGTTTTGTTTGTCTCTCTCGTTCTCCTTTTCATTACAATTATTATTATTATTATTATTATCATTATTATTATTAATAATATTATTATTATTTTATTTCAATTATTAAACTGTTCTTATCTCAACCCGTGGGTTTTCTTACTCTTGCCCTTCCGATTCTCTCCCCCATCCCACCGGGGAGGGGGAGGGTGAGCGAGCGGCTGCGTGGTGCTTAGTTGCCGACTGGGGCTAAACCACGACAGTTATTCTTATTTCTTCCATTTTTTTCACACTTGTCATATTAAATATATCTGCTTACAGAAAGATAATGAGCCTAATCTCTCCCACTTTCTGTCCGACAAGTCAAGCATAGTACAATTATATTAGTACCAAACCTATGCAAATAATTGTGCACTTCTGGTTACTAGTATTAGTATTTTCACCAGATCCTGAAAATTAAATGTGCTGTTTTCAGGAATTAACCAATGCTCCAACTCTGCTGGAGGCCTTTCTGAGGGATTTAGCCCTGGTGCTATTGTTTTAATTTGAGTCTTGCAGAACGGGTGACTGTAGAGAGAAATCTAAAATTAGGGTCAGATGAGAGGAGATTCTTCGCACTGAAAATAGATCACAGAGTCGTCTGTATCTGACAAAGAGTTATGTACAGCCTTGATGACTTCAGTTAGATCACGTATGGGTAGAGAGATCTGGTTTCATAATATTAAACACAATATAAGGACCAAAGGGTTCAACAAAGCTTCCTCCAGAAGCAATTTCTAAAGGATACAGGTAAGCCTGTGAATTGTCTGGTCTCTTGCTTGCACAAAACAAGCAAGAGGTCTTTTACTGAGGCCTTCAGTGGTCTAAATAAATCAGTATGAATTCCTTTTCTTCCTTTCTAAGGATGGCACTTAAACTCTTTTTTGGTAATCAACTGCTTGCTTTAAGTCAGTCAATTCATTTTAAGAACAAAAACAAAACAAAAAAAAAATCCCAAACAGCAGCACACATAAAGGGAACAATTATTCTGGGAGATACCCTTAACATTTTCCATGGTCTGACATGTGCACACTGGCTGGGCAAAGGACACCAGTAAATATTTTTTACTAATGCTGAACAAAATTTATGTCTAACATCGGAAGCATTTATTTCTCTGTGAGGGCTAGCCATAGGTAGCCATATGCCAGAATTGTCCTTTGTGTTTTGATTGATGGCAAATTGTACAACAAATAGATTAATAGCACAATTAAATTGATTGCACAACTAAAGAAGGCCAAATATCGGTTCTATTTAGGTTGCAGATGAAGTTATTCAGAATCTTTTGTGGACTTCAGGTGGGGCCCCAAATTTGCTAGACAGTTAAAAGTCTTTGGGTGGAGATGCTGGCCTTTGGCTACAACTAAAAGTGGAGCAGGAGAACACCTGGAGAACAGTGGCAGCAGCTTTACCTTAAACAGGGTTGGGCATTTGCCTTTCAGAGTACGGTGAGGTGATCTCATGGAAAAAAAAGAGGAAGCCTTTATTCCTCTGAAACTTTCCTCGTGTTTAGCACTGTGGAACTGCATGAGAAAATAAGTCTACTCTCAGTGCTGCTGATGGAAAAACAATTTACGCATGGTGTCTTGGCTGATGCTTGTATACAGCAGTCCCTTCGTGTGGGACTATACCATTGCCTCCTGCTCAGCCTCCTGCTCCTTTTAGAGTTACTTGCATTTAAATGGTCCTAAATTGGCTTTGAAGTTAATATTTCTTTGAGAGGAATGAAGTGATGTACTTACGTCTTCAATTGTTTGTTTGGTGGCAGATGTTTGCAAGACTGGCTTACTGAGGAAGTGGAATTCGGGGAGTTTTACATTGGCAGTAATAACCCGCAGCACTTCTACAGCCTCCTCTGTCTTCAAAGTCCTGTGCAAATAGGAGCTGATTAATCACACTGATGAGCGCCTGATAGGCCATCGTTTTGAAAAGAAAGCGTTTTGTTCTGTACAAAACAAACGGTAATGAGGAGCTATTAAAAACACACTATCCATTTACTCCCCCAGTGTCTAAATAGACTGAAACTTCAAATAACTCATAGGCAAAGCCAAAGGTGCATAAATTGGTGATTTAAGGAGTGTTTTTCCTTCTCCTAGTACCTCCAATGTCAGACTATTTTTCCCATCGTCTTTACATTTCCTAGAATTTGAAAATTAAGAGGTGTAAAGAAAAAAAAACAGCCCAGGAATTCAACTTCTTATCCACCTGGCTGTGAAGGTGATCACTGGCAAAATGCACTGTTGTTTCGAGAGGGGAGCCAGACGGGCTGGAACAATAGCAGTGTGTATAAACTTTCCCCATTCACCTCAAAGGGCTTCGGTTCTAACACCTCATTAAGATGGTTTAGATGCTAAAGCTGATGTTTTGTTGTCGATTATCATATCAGAAAACTTCACCTAACATATTTAATTAGTACAGCTACAAGCCCTGGCATGTCTTCATGGAGGAGTAGGTTTCAAATTTAAGCTATCTAAGTAGTGGAATCACAAGTCAAGTGCTCCTTAAGGCTGGTGGTCCACAGCTGGCTTTGTCAATGCTTGTAGTCTTTCTCTCTTTTCTACCATTTTTTTTAAATTCTTGTTCCACAGACCTAATTTTGTTTTATCCCATGTTGAATTTGTAGCCACACAACGCTTGTCATTAGGATCACAGCTGTACCCGTGCAAGAAGAAGTAGTTAATATTTTCATGCAATTAGGTGTGACGTATAATTTTGAAGAGTGAATTTCTTCCTCTCTCTGACTTTCCTTCCGAAGACTCATTGCTATAGGTACTGTTAACTTCTTCCTCCGCATCTTGTTAGTGCGATTTCAGCTCGGTTAAAATGAGGCTTTATTGGCATGACAAGCTATGCAAGTGTCACCAAAGTGTTAGGGAGAAAAGAATCATGCTACTCTGAGCATGAACCGATAGTGAGCGGCACAAGGTCAGGGAGCCAGGCCCTAGTCAGTCCCCAGCTCTGTGGACTTGCTGGGGACCAACCTGAGGTAGCTCCTTGTGAGTGCTGAACTGAGCCCAGCAGTACTGGGATCTAACGTGGAGAGGGGAAAAGACTTGTTGAGCAAGGAAAATGCCAGGCCCATAACACCTGCACTGTAGCTTGTGAATTCCCTGAATTGCAGTCAGATACCATCAATGTCAGTATGTTACAAATGCCTAGGTAGAATGTTTAGAAGACTGAAATTCATTAGTTGCCTTTAAATAACCAGATGGACAGATAAGATCTCTACCCCACTTACTTTGCCTATTCCATAAGTGCTCTCTTTCTGGTCAGCCTGTCCATCTGCATTTCTATAAAACAGCACATCTAAGCTAGCATCTGGATGCTGTCTGAGAGAAACTATATATGATAATACTAGATTTTTACCACAATAGCTTGCCCTTTTCTCTGCTTGCATCCCCAAATTGTTTACTTTGCATTCAAACACATGTAGTGCATTACCTCTACCTCCAAATGGCACTTTACTTAAATTCAAAGACACCCCCTCTGGCTCAGAGAGTCCCTGCACTGCGCATTGCTGGAGAAAGGATGGCTGTTTTGTGATGCTTATACACTGCCTTAGGTAACCACAGCTGCCGCTATTGGAGGGTGGGACACTGGACTCAGTGGACTTAGGTCGAGCTGATAAGACCATTCTTAACATTTTGTGTCAAGGTGACTAGCACAGGTGAACAGTCATGTCCTGCTGCTCCTGAGGTTAGTCGCATTCGGCTAATCCCAATTTGACCATGCCAGCTCCTGCCTAGGCTGCATGTTTGAAACAATGGGGTTTAGTACAGCTCCTTGGGGTTGTGCTCCAGCACAAGATTTTCCCCATCTACAGGTACCGCGGCCACCTGTTGTTAGCACTGGCTAGTTTATCTAGCGTAAACAGAAAGTAATTCTATTCAATCTAATTGTCAGCGTGTCTGTTGACTCTGCTAACAGAGAAGCCAAATAGTGTCACTAACCCAGAATATTTTTAGGGGAGAGAAGTGGAAGGGGGAGGAATGAAGCAGAAACATGAGGTTCTGTACAGTGACCACTAATTGTACACAAACATTGTACAAAAGCCACACTTCAAATACAAATGATCTTGTATGTAGCTGGTTTCTTACAGTGGAAGATTGCTTCTTGACTGGGTTATCCCATCTTCCTCTTCCCATAGGGACAATGTCAACCAAACCCAAAAGAAAGCCTGCTAATACGTTAGCTGTTGTCTTGGTCTTATAGTCATATTTTCTATTTTTGCAGCTCACAGTGACTGACTATGGGCTGGAGTTTAAGCAATCAAGCACACATGCATCCACAGGCATAGCTGTGAAAGCTTGTAGCATGTGCCACTGACATGACTCTCCTTTGAACTGAGTAATGTGGTAGCTGCACTGCTGAAAGGAGCTCTGCTGAAGTGAACTCTTTTCTTTTCCTACTTTAAAATGTTCCTTCAGGCTCACTCCCATCTACAGTGCAGTTTTCTCTTGGTTTCTTTAGCCAGATGCTGTCATATGTGTTGGAGTTCACCCATGACAGCAGTTGTTGAGGAATAACCCAGGAGGATTTCTCTTATTACTGTATATGTTTTCACTTAACCCCCACAGACCTTGAAAGAAAGTTAAAAAGAACAAGGACTTTGAAATAGCAGTTTCATACATGAGGTTTTTTAGGACTGATCCAAAGTAAGGTAGAACCATGCTTAGACTAGTTCCTAGTCATTAACACTTAAGGTACAAATTTCCAGTCCTTACTCATGTTGGGGAGCATCTGTGTGAGTAATACCTTGTTTGACTAGAAGGGGTCCTTGGGTGACTCAGTATTCATCAGTTTGACTAAGAGTTACGGTCAGGTCCCGAACACCGAGGAAAGAATCTAGCATTCTTTATATTTCAGTTGTGTGCACAACCTTCATTGAATTAAAGATGACCAATCTCTAGTCCTGCAACGTGAACAGTTTCCACTGTGTAGGGTGACCTCTAAGGAATTGCTTCTCTCATGGGGAATTGCCATTGGGTTTCTTAGACTAATCTGAGAAGAAAAGCTGTTCCAGGAATGTTCAGACTGTCAATCACATTAGTTTATAACCTAAACAAAGCAGGAAATGCAGGGAAGTATAAAGCAGAGAAAAGGGATTTAAGATACATCTTTTATGGTATAGAATGTAATTAAGAAGCAGGTAATCATGTAGATATGGTTTGTTGAGAACAGGAGTACAATCAGCAGAGGAGAAACATCTTTACACCTCACCTTTTTTTAAATAATGATTTCTTGTAAAAGAGAGGGAAGGGCTAAATTTGCAAAGAAACAAAAGAGAAACTAGACTGAGCAACAAGATGGGGAGGAAGGAGAACTTTGTGGTTATAACACTCAATAAGGACCTGCTCAGAGGATCTGGGTTCACTTTCTTGATCTCCCAGAGGTTTCTAGTCTTTGGGCAAGTCACTTACGTCTTTGTACTTCAGTTCTCTCTTTATGCAAAAGAGTAGAACACTTTGTTTCAACTGAAATCTCTTCTGGGCTGGGCTTGCCTCTTCACCTATGCGTACCTGATACACGTAGCACGGTTATTTACAAATAATACTTCCTAATATCCTTAGAGAGATTTGATAAACTTGTATGTGCTTTTGTAGAATTTTGGCTTTCGATCTGCTTTCAATCATCCGGTAACAACCTGACGATGTAATTTCTCCCAAGCCCTCAGTACAAAGTCTCTCATGAAAAAGGAGAACTTCCATAGAAAGGGATCCATCCTGAAACAGATGGAGAAACACAGGAGGCCAAGTAATTACAAACCAATCAGCAAATATATCCAGTTTTTGCAAGGGATGGCTCATTTGCTTCTCCTGCACTCCCTGGAGCAGTTTTTTCTAGGTACTAATAGAAGCCTTACCCTTGTAATAGCTGCGGCTTAGCCTTACAACACCTGTCAAGGTGTAGAAAGGGAAAGCAACATCCTCCCTTAATGAACAGGCGGAACTGAAGCACAGGCTACATTCAAACTCAAATCACCTGGCAACTTGGCATAAAACCAGGAACAGAGCCTAACTCACTTCAGTTTATGCATTATTTTTGTTTACTGAAAGTAGACTTCAGCTCACCTAACTCTAGACAAAAGACTGAAGAACTTAGTTGCAGTAGGGACCCCCTGTGAACGATGGAAGGAGTCATTTCCCCTAATGTCTAAATTACCAGCACTGCAGGAGTATGTATTTCTCTACTGAATATACAAAGAACCTCAACGAGATGCTTGAAGTTATGTAAGTGCTTTACTATACCATTTAATTCTTCATTGCATAACTCTTTTTTCCTCAGAAACATTCTTTGCCACAGAGCAGTGGTGTTAAATGCCACAATCTTGCCTTAGACATCAATGGTATTATTTCCTTTTTGATAGTTTCAGTCACTGCTATACTTAGATCAAAGTCAAATCCCAGCCAAGAGACATTCTGAACTCAGTATTCCAGGCAACTGAAGGAAAAGACCTTGAAATGCTTGGGTTTTGTTGGTTTTTTTTCCCCTCCCCCTGTGAATCCTAAAATATTCTGTTACAAGTTGGCAATTATAAACACGTTGTTGATTGTGTGAAGCTGCTTTAAAATTCATTAATTGTTAACAAAAATAGGGTGGCAGGAAAAACATAACAGTGAGAGAGAGAGGATTTGACCTGATGTTACCAATATGAGGGGGGGGAAAAAAAAGAAAAGGAGCTGCATGCTATGTACTGTCTCACGCCTCCACTGTGTTCCGTAGAGCTCTCTTGGTTTCAAGGTAGTCTAGTGTCAATAATTTTTCTTGTTTGTTTGTTTTTCTTACAATTGCTTTAGCTAAACTACAGTCCATCTGCTATCAAAAGCATTTAATTTCATTTTCACTTTGTGGCATTTTGAACTAGGCGCTAAAAATGGCTCTGAATCACTGTGGGTACACGTGGATTGCTTTCAGTAGTGTGTAGCCACTCTGTTAAAAGAGAAAAAAAAAAAGTATTACAGTGTTATATCTTGGTGTAGCCCTTGATGTGATTTTCATCTTCCACCAGACTGGTCTCATTGCTGTGTGAGATCCCTGAGCAAAACAAAAGAAGAAATTAGCTCTCTATGGAAATAATTACATTAATTAGGAAAGCTACTTGTAAATGGAGAAAAATCATGATGAGGGAGACCTAAAATATTTTAAGATTTTTTCTCAGAAAGGTGAACTGATTATACAAAAAATGTAAGGAAAAGCAGAAAACAAATAATTAGGAGAAAAAAGAAGAGTGAAAACTGGGCAGTACTCAGTGTACTTACATGTATAATATATTTTCAATGACAGTAACTTTAGATGTTAGCTACGACAAGAGTTAGTAAAATAGCACAATTCCAGCACAATTCCAACACAATTCCATTTTATGTTTCATACACAGAATTTTCTCCTTTATTAAACAGAG
>VYZW01014024.1:26587-75686 GCA_013401315.1 Balaeniceps rex | reverse complement strand
ACATGAAGTGCTGCCAGATGCGTGGCACACACAAATGGAAACCTTGCTTCTAACAGTCCCCCCTCTGCTGAGGCTAATATTCAGTATTACCTTTTATTGCTAGAAATAAAGACTTCACTGATAGAAATCGAGCTTCAAGTTTCACGGCACTTTTTTTTTCCAAGCAGCTTAGGTGGAGATCACAGAGGAAGTATGCGGCCTAGCAAGTCCTTTGACCTTGTCAACAAAAGCTATCAACCCAGATAAAAACCTAAAAAGGGCTGCACAGAGCCTCTCAAGATCCTCATACTGAACAAGACTTCCGAATTCAGAAAAGGGATTTTCAGCTCACAAAGGGATGAACAAGGAGCTTTACTCCATCACAGCCCCAGGTGCCCCTTGCACTCCCTACCTACCTGAGCAAGGAGGGACAAGCAGTCCCTGAGGTCCCAGAACTGTAGTATATCAGAGGAAGAATGAGTGAGTTGTGGTTGAACAGAGTAAGAATGCGATAAACCTCCAAGGGTATTGTGTCAGATTATATTTGAGTTTAATCATGATGCTAGAGCCCATAGAGGACAGAAACTCAGAGAAACATTCCCTTTCAAAAGAGGCCAATACCTTGCTGGGGGTCAGAGCTCAGTGCAAGGTGGGAAGCACCATTTCCCACAGATTCTCCTCAAAATGTTGCAGCTTGAGACCTAGCTCCATACCCACCCAAACCATAGCTATTTATTAGTATCCTTGCCACAGTCTCCTGATCTGAGGGACAGAAGTGACCTGTGGTGCTACCTGAAGTCTTCAGTCCCTTCCAACTTCCAAGCTGCAGCAGTCCCACAGGTATCTTGTACCAAACCTTGCTCTGTGTGGACATGTGAGTTTTCCCAGAAAACAAATGAATGTATAAATGGGTATTTTCTGTCTCTAGGTTGGATTCTTCTCCCCATGGATTTCCAGCAACTATGTCTTAATCTTAGAATGACTATGACAAAAAAAAGGATTAGCTGTGACAGTTACTTGAGAATAAAAAAAATGAAAGAGAGGGCAAGCTCTAAGCTTCCTTGTGGAGGTCTCCCTTCTGAAGCCTCCCACCCTCCTTGAGCATAAAAACAACCCCAGTTTGGTAACCAAGACTTTGTAGCTGGTCCTGATTTCATACAAATGTCTGAATGCAAAGCAGCAGTGTATTTTCTTGGTATAGTTTATACCTGGACTACTGGCATATCACCTGCCAGTTCCTTCTGTCTAAATTGGCCTTCATAGGTTTCCTATCAGTTATTTCTACACTGTAGTTGTGGGATAAGCACCCTGAGCCAACAGGCAAATATAAATGCCATTTCCTGTTGAGTTTAGCTCAGCTATGGTAAGTATGACCACAAAAATGTCTACATTCTACATCAAAATAGTAACATTGAGTTTCCTATCTAAACCACAGAAGCCAGGAAATTTCTAACCTATTCTAGGTTACAGCATAAAAACATAAAAAGGGGATTAAAAAGAAAAGGAAGAAAAATAAAGAGGCACTACAAATACCAGTATCTGAATGTCAGGACAGAATTTTAGTCAAAGTGTATTAACAATAATTAAAGGGGGGTGAGGGTGGGGGGCAGGAGGAAGGATTCCCAATAGCCATCCTAAAATACCTTGCAGGATCTGATATCTTATTCAGGAGATCTCTGAAATTAGTCGCAGTTTTGCTGGTGGGTGGATTGCAGGAGTGAACTCCCTGAAAGCTGCAGGATAGTCCCAGGGCTGGACTGGGGAAGGCTGGGACTGCTTTGTTCACTAAACTCTTGACCAGGCACAGTCAACACTTAGCTCCCACTTCTGTCTGTTATTTGTTTGGTTTTGACATTTTGTTGTTACAAGAGCTTAAAGAATTTTTTTCTGTCTTTCCAATTCTTTCTGTGGGGCTGTTGACAGCCTTTGGTGCATACACATTTCCATTGTTTTCTGTGCTTAACCAGTTAGTCAGATTTGCCCATTTGTTTGCAGGTTTGTCAACTGGCAACAAAAGAGATAATTTTAATATATTTTTTTTAACGTAGGAAAATGTGATACAAAACCACAAAAATTATTAAGGGGGATTCAGGGACAGGTGTAGTAACTAGGGCTGCCATTTAATTTGGTTTTGAAATGGCCTAGATTTCAGCTGTTTCTCCATTCTTTAAATGTTGATTTAGAGTATGAACAACCAGGAAGGCAGTAAGTGTTTTCCACTTTCTAATGATAAATAGGGAATGAACAAAATTCACTAGAGTCAAGCAGGAAAAGTATGAGGAAGAAGAGAAGAGGAAAAGACAGCTGCTACCCCTTCTTTCCAGCAGAGGTGGAGATTTCCATGGGGGCAGCCCTCCCAGCTCAGTGCCTCCCACAGGTTTCTCTGGGAGTGCTAACCAGTTCACGGGCTGATCCTGTGTAGGCATCACCTGTTTATGTGGTTTTTGGGTGGGATGGTGCCTGGAGACACCTGGCAGTGCTGGTCAGAGATAGTGCTGGGTGTATATGTCAGATGATCTTGGAATAAAACCATCCCTCCAGCCTACACAAGTTGGTTGACCCCGCCATGAGAGATGGCCTTGACCCGCATCTCCCTTGGCTTATGCAGCTGCAGCCACCACCTGATCTGCCTGGCAGAGAGGAGCAGCTCACCATCACGTGGAGCACCTTCATGCAAAGTCTCTGAAGAAAGCACTGAATGCAGATCGTAGTGTCCCCAGCGACAGCTGGAATATCTTCAGCGGGTGACACTGAGATTGCAGGAGGGAAATGAGTATCTTGCCCAGAGATTTTCCACAAAAGTGAGATCAGGGCGTTGGGGCAGTGGCAGAGGCATGGAGCAGATTGAAAACTGTGACCATTTTATTGTAGGAAGATGACAGAACTGGCAGGATGACTTTGAAGTGTGACCTGAATCGCCTCGCTTTTGTTTGCTGGTTCTCAGACTGTGCAGAGCTCAGGCAGGCTGGGGTGTTAAGTCTCTGGTGTCGGCACGATTTCTCAGCTGTGCAGAGCTCTCCATACTGATAATGTTCAGGGGAGAATATGGCAGGGAAGATCCATCTCTTTAACACGGTTATATGCATGTATTTGGGGGTGTTTGCCTTTGTGCATCTATATTGGGCATAAATGAATTCAACACAAATTTAGGGGAACCTCTAGTAACACACGTCCCATTATATAGCTAAGCATGTTGGCTAAATATTGCGGGGAAAACACAGGCATGTGCCTGATTTTATGTTGTATTGGACTTGCACATGCTGAAACAAAACCACGTGCACGACCACATCCATTAGCTAAAAAATGCAGAAGAAATTGCTACCGAAGCAACTGATCTTTGGGCGAGAGTGTCGGCTGTGTGCCTCCCAGCATAAGACGCAGAGCAAAGAGGGAATAAGCAGCGGGGGTACCAGGGGCGTACACAGTCATACGTTCCTCTTTTTAACCTCAGTAACCTCTTTTCTCCCACTCGTAGCCCACATACCTCCACCCTCACCCTGAACAGCCAATGAGTATATGAAATGAAAAACCGTGTTTGTTAGTTACATGGTTCATGATGACTAATGGAGACTTGGTTGAATAAACTAGTGGGCTTTTTTATTGGTGGTAAAAGTAAATTAAGAATTACTCACAAGTTGCAAACGGGGACTGTTTGAACTTAATATTGCAGAAATGAAATTTGTGTGAATGGGTGAGCCAAAATGAAAATGATCATTTGGAATCAGTTTTAATAAGCAGAATTTAAATCTTAATGGCTGTAAGCCAGGTTATGTTAAATGAACGATCAGGTGTAATGTGGGTGACCAGTTCTCAGAATGAGAGTTGACAGGGAGAAATGGACAAACTGGGGGGGGGGAAAAAGAATTCAAAGGCAAAAAGAATTCATTAAAAAAAAAAACAGTAAAGAACTTGCGCAAAAACATACAGTGCTTTTTGAGGAATTATTCCTTTATGTTCATGTAAAAGGCACCATGCCTTTTCTTTGTACATATTACGATCTTTTTTTCATGTAAATAATAATCAATATTCCTTTGAAAAAAGTTAAAATATATACATGATGAAGAGAAATGGGAAAGACTGTTAAAGATCTTTGAAACAAAACAACTTCAGATTTTTTAATTTTCCTTCCCTGCCCCCCCCCAATCTCAATTATTTTTCCAATCAGTTTCAGCTTTTTGCTATTGATAAAATTTTGTAAAATAAAAGTCACAGAAGCCAAGGTTCAAGCACTACATTGACTACATTATAAACATTCTGGGTTGACTGTTTAACTAGCATGAGTGAATGAAGATCTGCTTGATTTGCTTTTCTTCCAAAAAAAAAAAAAAAAGAAAAGAAAAAGAAAAAAAGTAGGACTTCAGGAGAGGTGCCACATTCATGAAACTTATGATAAGCTGTACAGGCTGACAATGCCAAAAGTCAGCAGGCATTGATTGTGGTACATATACCCTAATGAACCAAAATGCTCATTTCCAAGTTTAGGTTCTTTATCAGAGTACTTATATTTGTATTTGTCTCTAAAACAGTGCTTAAATTCCTGGGAAATTATAGCAGTGTACACATTTGCTTCTAGTGCTTCATAATCAAGTGAAAAAACCCACAGTGTCCCTCATCTGAAGCCCATACTACAGGGGCCATTAGCTGTGTTCCTTGAAGTCCTAAAAATGTTGATGAACTTGTGTACTGACTGAGCATTTTGATTTAAAGGCTTTCTGTGGAGGACTTCCTCCTGGTCTGGAAGTGGAAACATTGATATATGCAGAGAAAACCTGTTCTCATGGTGTTTCCTGCCTCTCTTGCAGCAACGGCTCACAGAAATCATGTTCTCTTCTTCGGTCTTCACGTGTTGCTTAGAAGCTGTGAGAGACTGGGGTAGCCCTTTGGACAAGTGCCCAAGTGGCCCAGCACTCAGCCAGACCAACCCTAGCGTCCTAATCCTATCAGTCCTGGCCATCACAACTTTACAGTTAGATGAAAGAAGGGCAAATATTTTTGCTATTTAGTCAAAAACTTGGTGTCCTTGTGCTTGTTTTTTTTAAAAAAGAGGTGCCAGCAAGGAAGGGAGGTAGGATGGGCACTGCAAGCCTCAGAAACAAATGCGAACAGTGAGGTTTGCATTGCACTTTTCGGTATGTTTATGGCAGTGGTTTACAGTGAATGAGTGTCATTAATTGCATGGACATAATGGCATCCAACTAAGACCTTTGACTTTCAAATTGGTGTTGGACAGAAAGTGATCTCGGGTTCCATCATACCCCTCTGAGGTGTTGGCCTGGGGAGGGCACCGCTGGCTTTCAGCTGTGTGCTCTTCCACTTCTGAGGCTTGGAGTTGTGTTTTTGATGTTTTCATCAGATGCTGGGGTGATCTGGAAATGGTCAGCGTTTCTGGAAATCAGGCAGTGACTGCGGGGGCAAGGGACTTGCTGACTCATTTCTGGGTACCGAGCGTTAACCCCATGTCGCATCCAGTTTAGGCTGGTGTTGCCGCTCCCCGGGAAGGAGGAGGAGGAGGAGGAGGAGGTGCGTAGGCAGGAGCTGGCACCGGAGGGTTGAGATTTCGTCGGGGAGAGGCGCTGAACTCTTGGCAAGGAGGCCAGTGGTAGATGCAGCTTTGGCATAGCCAGAGCAGTCTGCAAGCAAGGATGGGCTCGATACGTGCTAGACAAAAGGGCTGGCGGGCTGCCAGGGGCTCTGCAAGGCAGCAGCGTGTGCTTGTCCTTGGGGGTGAGTGTCCTTGGCACCAGCCGGAGGGGCCCTGCCATTGTCAGCCTCCTCTTGATTGCCCTGTGGGCCTGGAGGGGGATCTGGTGTGTGTTTTGTTTGTCATCTTTTGTTTGCAACTTGAAGCAATCCTGCAGAGGGTAATTGTGCTGTTTGTTTCTGACGGCCCTAGCAGAGCATCCTCTGTTGTTCATCAGGCCTTGCTAGTGTGTGTGGGAACCTGCGGAAGGAGGCCAAGCTGGCCACGGGTCCCTTTGCCTGGTGCATCCGAAGCCCAGTGGTGTGCCTGGACCAAGGGGAGTTGGGGTGACGGCCGGCTCCAGCCGTGCCGTCTGCCAAAACACCACTCTGCAGCCAGGGAGGACTCCTTCCCTCCAAACCGCCTTGCTGGGTGGTCGCTGGGGAAGGGCAGGGGAGAACCCTGCCAGCCGGGTGCAGATGAGCCTGAGCTGCCCTGGGAGCTGTGAGGGCGGCAGAGGAGCAGCAGCCCAGGGAGGCTGCAGCTCACCACCCCGGCATTGCCACTAAACACTTCATACCATGAAATCACAGCCACAGGAGGTGAAGCTGAGACCCAGCTCCGGGTCACCTGTCAGGGCTGAGCTTTTATGGTGGCTCTGCCCATCCCTGGCTTTATACCCAGAAAAGGGGACACGTTCCTGCTGGGAGTAACTTCTGAGGAAGAAAAAGGGCACCATGGGAAAAGCCAACACTTCCATATGGCCCAAACAGCATGCACCGGCACCCCGGGCCTGCTGTGGGACTGTATTGTCCTGCTGCGTGCCCACAGGGCACTCCAGCCCTGCCTGAGATGTGAGGGATGCTGAGGTCACCACCCACGGCCCAAAACACTCATCTCCTGAACATCACCTCATCCCTGACAAGGAGGAGAGCAACCGGGCACCACAGAGTTGAAAGCTCGCGCCAGATCACCGCACTTGTCACTGCGGACCCCGTGGCAGTCGGGTGGCTGTAGGGGCCGGTCCCGGCTGTATCAACTGGCAGAGGCCCCTATCTCAGGCTTGTGTGGGAAGCATGCTGACACGTGAGAGGGTCGAAATCAGTCACGTCCTGAGAAGTACAAGCCGCCTTCCAGTTTGCAAGCAGCAGGGTCCCCTCAGTGGTTTGCACCTCTCTGATTATTTTTAAAAATGTTTTGATACACTGCCAATTTAAAGAGATGTGGTTTCCGTCAGCCTTCTGCTCTTTTTAATGCCAGGATTTTTAACATATTGATGTATAAATGGTTTGTATTTTGATGTAATCATTTTTCTTCCCCGCCAGCCCCCCTTCATTTTGCCTTGCCTGTTTGGCACAGAACGGTACAGCTCTCGGCCGCGCACCCAGCCCCTGCAGCTTTTAGTCTGTATTAAAGGCATGAGGAACATTGCTGACTTGCCAATCGAAGGGACTCTTGGGTTCCACTCTGTTAATTCAGGGACTGTGCGTGCACGGTCCTGTTCACATCACCTGGTGGCAAAGACCAAATCTAATTCAAAGGGATCAGGGAGTAACAAGTTTGATAGCCATCATCTGCAGCACTTGGAAATCCCTTTTGAACTTAATTTTCCTGCCCTAGACCTCACTACTTGGGTTTTTTTTCTCTTTTTTTCTTTTTTTTTTTTTTCTTTTTTGTGCTAATCTCCATCCCTTAAAAATTAACTGTGAAGATCTGAGCTACGTGGTCTTTCTGTGTCACTGTTCTGTGATACATTAAGGCGACTTGCAGTTTTCCCTATTTTTCCATTGCCTTTTTATCCTTAGAAGCACTGAAGGTGCTCTGTTGTTACTTAAAAGCATGTTTTACTGTGATCTCTCTCGCCTTAATTAAAGTGTTAAGACTGGCGCATTTCTAAGAAAGATATCCCTTCTCCGAAGTGCTAATCTAGTATTACAGCTATATAAGTATTAAAAATAAAAACATGCTAGATTGTAGACTTTCTAATTAAGGTCTTGTCCACAGGAGTCAGGTGTTGCCCTTTTCCTGTGCCTCTTGTGATGAATGTTAGCGATTTTTCAGGCCTCTAGGACTAGAAAAAGTGCATTTTGAATGCTGAAAACAATCAGAAGACTTATTGCCTTCCTTTACGTATATGTTTTTTTTTAATTTAAAAACCCTCCAAGCATTCTCTATGGCTAAAAAAAGCTATATCTTTCATAGGGTATGTTCATGAATTAGCTGATCTCAATTAACGCTAGGTTTGTAATTTAACTGTATATTTTTAACAGACTCAAAGAAAATGAAAAGGTAAAAGAATAATAATAGCAACCATTGTGAATACATGGAATGATACAGTTTTAAAACACTGTTAGAATATATGTGCAATATTAACTATCAGATCAAACCATATTCAGAGATTTTTTTTTTTCCCACGCAGTATTTTGCACTCAACAGATTATTTTGAAGCTGTTAACCTGCACTACGGTATCAAGTGCTATTTTGTTGTAACTCAGTGATGAGACTATTGTGCGAACACAGTAAGCATGTGTTTATATTACTGATAGTTTATTGCATGCAAACTTGGGGAGATGTTCTTTTTCACGTGAGTTTGAAAGGGCAATAGGCAAATTCATAGCATATAAACCCAAATGGGGCTGTTAAACAGAAAGCCCCATCTTCTGGCTTACAAATTCCCTGAACTTCAAATTATTGGGAGAATAGTCTGAGGGAATATCAATACCTGCTTTTTCTCTTCTTATGTGCTTTCCTAACTGTCTACGTGATATTGTCTAAATGCGGTCTAACCCAGGACAGGCTTTATAATGTTCTTATGACATTTCTTATAGTTATTCAGAAAACAATCATTAAGTCCTTCGCCTTGTGTGTGTGTGTATCAAATTCCATTCATTTCCCAGTGATCCTGTAGTTTGAAAGCGTCAGAGAGATGTGAAGCCCAATGCAGTCTTTTTTTTTTTTTTTTTTTTTTCTTTCTCTACAGACAAAAAGCCAAACGATGTATAGGTGGTGATAAAGCAGAACGCATCTGGAAAAAAACATCCGTGATACTATTACTGATAATCTTATATTCTAACTGATACAACAGGATCTAATTACTTTAAAGTTACTTTAAAAATCTGTGGGGATTTTTATGTTTCTAATTTTGTTATGGAAAAAGTCAGACTTTTGTCATGGTCTGTATTTTAACTGGACAAAGAGACAAAATGAGAACCAGTGCTCTGAACTTCTTCAGATTTCTAAGCATTGTCTCTATGAGAAAGTGGCAAACTGGTTTGGAAACCTTCAAAAGTTTAGGAATATTGAGAATCTACTTTGGTTTAGAATCCTTTAGGCAAGGGGTCAATTTAAATGAAAAAGACTGACAATGGGGTTTTTTACTGGTTTAATTCTGTTTCCACATCTGTTTGGGTCATGTTTTGAAGCTTCTGGGAGCTGAAAACTAATTTTTTTCACTGTGTTTTTTGATTCTGGTTTAAATGCAGATTAAAAAAAAAAAAAGAAACCAATAATTTTGCAAATTTTCCTCAAGATATAGGCTTTGTCTTGACCGAAATTGTTTTGATGTTGTCTCTCTGTTTTCCAAGGCAAATACTTCACCAGTTTCACTGCCTTTTGAGCCTGAAAGCTTGTGGGAACAGCTAATTCCTAGCCCTGATTTTTTGAATCCAGATTCTAAATTAATGCTAGTCCTGCTATCCTTTCTCTCTGTCATCTTGTTTCATTTTGCCTGGATGTGTTTTCTGAGCAACCTTGTATCTTTGAGAAGGGACTGGTGATTGAAGATACCCATAGCTCTGAAGAGCTTTTGCAATGCCATTAAAGCTTTGCTTTCTTTTGATGAAAACTTCACTTTGGTACAAAAGCAACCTTTTGAGACATAACTAAGGAATCTTGTACTAAGCAGCTCAATGAGGAGAAGTCATGGGACCTGGAAAGATGGCTTTTGAAATAACTAAATGCTTGCTATTGTAGAAACCCATCACTGTGCTTGATGCCATCAGAAAGTGCTTTATCTTGTAAGGGAGCTCAGAGGTTGCAAGGGGAAGGTGGGGAGGAGCAGAGGAGAATGGCTGGGACCTACCCAGAGAAGTGAGCCAGAGCAGAGCCGAGGGCGAGTTATCTCAAAGAGAAAGGAGAGCTGAAATCTGTCCTTTTGTTTTGCCTCCACTTCATTGCTGGTATCTTTCTGTTACTACTCTTTTACAGATGTAAAGTTCTTACAAGTTTTAGAATCTTCTGTAAAGCAATCTATTCCTACTGGTTATTGCTAGCCTGAATAACAAAAGACAAAGGAAAAGGCAAACTTTCTTAAATCTAACTTCTACACCCACTTGTAACCTTTTGACTGAAACCAATAACATAACCTGTGGAAAAATCCTGTTGTGTCAAAATCACTCCATGCCACCCCACATACATTGCCGGGGTAGTTCAATTTCTCAACCGTCTGTGGGTAGTTTTGTCCAGTCTTCAAACACAGTTCGGCTTTGTGCTGAGCTCTGGGCTAGAAGTCAAGTTCAGAAATTAGTCTGGAGGGGCTGAGAGGGATCTAAAGCAGGGGAAGTTGCACTTCAGCTGTCTAGTTTCTTCTGAAGGGGCAAGTTAGAGCAGTGTTAGGCTCATTGCACTTCACGTTCGCTGCCAGGGATGTAGGATGAACCTCCTCAGTCAGTACCTGCAAATCCGCAGTTGCTTTTCTCAAGGCTTCTTCTACAAACATGTTCTCAATGTTGCAGTAACTGGTCTAGCACCAGAGTAGTAAGGTTTCCCCGTACCTGCCAGTTCCCCTTAGATTGATAGATTAATTCTGTTGCATCAGAAGGACATTAATTTGAGGACGCTTCTCATATCTGTTTGAACTGGAACACATTTTTCAGGTATGTTCTTGATTTAAAGCTTTGAGGAGAAAAACTGAGCACATTTTCAGTTCATTACCTTCCCTGTTGTAAGGGGCATATGTCTAGCCTGAATTAAAGCTACTAATTTTGTTTCTTGCCTAAAAAAAATAAAAGCAAAATCAAAACCCAACTTAAGAGTCCCTTCTTCTCTCAGTCTTTCAGTGGTGGTTTCTACCTCCTTGGTTAGCACGTGGCCACACAGCAGGCTGAATCAGGATTTGGCACAACTGAGGGAGCAGAAACTTCTGCTGCAGCAGTGGGATCTGGCTCCACCAGACCAGCTGGGACTGGAGTAAAAACCTCCTCCATGGACAGCAGATCTGATTTAGACCCCACGCTCCACCCACAACTCTAGCCAGGGGACAGAGGGGAGCACGTGGCAAGAGGGCTCTTAAAACTATGATAAATTAGCAAACGAAAGCATACTGTGAAGGTGGACATTGGTGATCCAGTCTTGTTTAGCGGTATTAGCCAAGAGCACCTTCCCTCAGCTCTTAGCCGTAGCATGGTGTTGTGCCTTTGCAAACTAAATTAAAGAGCCCTCTGCTGCTAAAAATCTAGTTGACAAGGTGCTTAAGCTACTGAAGTGTATTGAGTATAATAAGGTCAATTTGTCTAGCTAAAGTAATACGTCCCCCTGCCGAGACTCAGGTCAGAATAAAGTTGTAGTGACTCCGGTTGAGGAGGGGAAATAACATTTACAGTGCAAGGTGCATTTATATCACTGTAGCTGCATATGCATATCAGATCTTCCTGATACATCTGTCTGTGAAAAAAGAGACTCCTCTCCAGTGTGGTTACCACTTTCAGGTTTAGACCAGGCTTCAGAGCAACTGAGATAAGACCTGGCCATGTGGACAGCTGTGTGGGAACCAGCTGCTGATCGACGTGTTGCCATCTGTCTCTAGACCCTGGTCATTTTTCTATTGGGTTTTGCTTTCTTTTTCCCTAGATTGTGCATCCTTGTAACGTAATGGCTTCAAAGAACCATGAAATAACATCTATTATGATGTTATAAACTATGTGAGAGCATAGCACAGGGTCAGTTTCAGGATGTATTTTCTTAAATACAAACCACCTAGAGTAGCACCATCAGTCTACAGTTTAGCTCTGCTGTGGTCTTATTCCAGCTTGGCAGCACCGATGGGCAATGAATTTGCCTTTCATAGTCACTTCATTTACTTAGGGCCAGGCTTCTTTGCCTCTTGCGCTTTAGCTATGCCACCAGAGTTCAAAAGCACAGTCATGACAAAATAGCCTAAACCAGTGCTGTTATGGTGACTCACGTCACCGATCTGCTGCCTCTGAAACATAGTGGTTGGTGTCCTCACCTGAGGCAAAATAAAGGGAAACCTGCCTCCTGCCACCGTGGGTGCTTAAGGCAAAGCGTTTATCTTGAAGCAGGGATAAAAGCAACAACCGTTCCCAATAAGGTCTCCCGGGAGAAGTTGTGTCTGTGCCTACCGAGGCTCAGGGGCTGCTGCTGTCAGGCAGAGACCAAGAAAAGCAGCTGAGACAGGGCACCCAGGCTGCCTCATGTCTGCTGGGGGCTGTCAGACTGCTTTAGCTGTGTTAGTAACACATTATAGTTTAAAGCTTCTCACTTGTGCTTTTTTAAATGTCTTATCTGAAATCCTCTGCCAGAAGCACACTCACCGTAAGCAACCTCTGTGGTTTCGACAGACAATAGTTATGCCAGATTTCAAGATGACCATATTTTATCTCTGTATCTGCACTTCTGTCATTGCTGCTGTTCTTCAGTGCCTCTGGGCCTGTACATAGAAGAGATGGAGGGGAGCATCTGACAGCAGTATTTTACCAGGACATGTGAAAACAGTTAAATACATCTCAGGAAATATTTCTCGTTTATCCAAGACAATGTGAGAGTTGCAGACAAAGGTTAAGCCCATGGAAATGGTGGTTAATACCAGATTCCTAAAAATATGGCTAGCATCAGTAAAAATGAGGCATAGATGACATAGCCATACGCGGGTTGTGTCTGATAGATGTGAACCAAGCTGTGCAGAGCAGGAGGTTATGGGGAGGGAATCCAAAGGATCTTGACATCACTCACAAGCCTGGTATGGTAGTGTCCTGAATGGTGTCAGTCTTTGCATCCCTTTTCCATCTCTTTTTCATGAGAGGATAAATTGTTTAGAATGGCACAAAAGCCACACCTGTGGTTCTGCAGTGGATTTGAAGAGGCAGTCCAAGGAGGGACGTTTTCAGGTGTGCCATCCCTGTGGTGACTTCTCTTAAATGTGGTTGAGTGATGATGTGGTCTGTCTCATCCACTCCAATATCAATAAACCGTGAAGGAGCACTGCAAGCAGTAAAACAAATAAAGTACAGAGGCAGAAGGAAACCCAAGAATACCTTAAATTTGGCTCAATTTTTTTCTCTGTTATTAGGTCTAGCTGATTATTCTTCGCACAAAAATTCGGATGTGCCCTTGCATTTAAAACTCAGTTAAATGTGTGGTTGAGACCATGGGTTTCCAAGAATATAGAGAAACATTTTGTACCATGCAGTTAACTTTTCAAGCAACAGAAGAGAGAGGCACCCCCCAAAAGCAGAGAAGCCTCAGTATCAACATGGCCTAATTCCTCTGATTCCTGTAAGAAATCTGTTAAAAAAAAAAAAAAAATAGTAGTTAGGAAGCTGATTGGATCTGATCTGCCTTCAGGAGAAAGCTGAGGCCACTGATGACTTGATTGAATGGCTCCATCACTGTACCTCAGTGATGTTTGGAGAATTTATTTTGCTTTTGCCTTTTAAGTCATGCTTAAGTTGATTTTGTGATACCCTCTCACAAGGCAGACAGCGGGGAGCCTGAGAAATTTTGGGAGACCTTCCAGCCCTGTCCTTCATTCTGCTTTTCTGCACACACATCTAATGGCCACCTCCCCTGGTACAAACAATAGTTTGTGGATGAACCTTGAAGCCATTCCCTATTTAACTCTGCAAAAACTTTAGAGGGATGAGGAGATAGGGAGAAAACAAGAATGAATCTATTACACATGTATATGGCAATTAAATCTTTCCAGTTGTATAAGTATATAAAGTATATTTCCTTGAGAAAGCTCTGTGTTCCTGCTTCCCCTAATGAGAAGAAATGTGTCCAGTTTGCCATTTCCCTCAGCTCTTCCTTGAATGTTTCCATGCATAAACCAGAAGAGGAGTGTGGCATTTCCCCTCATATGCACAGAGGGGAGCGAGAGCCTCCAGGCCTGCCAAGAACCTAAGGTGTCTGGACTTGAGTCCTTATTTCAGCAGGAAAAAATGAGGGCAAAAGGAGGCTGCGGAATCCTGTTATTGAATAAGTAAGAACTCAGCACTTTGTCTGCACAATGCTAAACATAGAAGTTAGCTGTTGTTCACTGGTGCATTCAGACTTTTAGGATATGCAAAAATCGTGTTTAACAACCTTCAGAACAGAAGTGTAGCAGCTATTTCGGGTTGGGAACATTATGCTGCTGTTGGTTTTGTATGGTGCAAACAGGTAACCATATCCTGAGAGAGGAATCATTGTGTTCAGAAGGTATTTATTTTTCACTGTGAGAATCTTTAAACATGCGGTGTTTATTTATCCTTTAAACTGCAAGTGCATCTCTCCTTCCCAGCTAAAAATTGTCCATGTGACATTGTCATTTAGCACTTCCAACAGTGTTGGTAATACAGTACATCTGTCATGAACAGGTTTACAATTTGGTTTCACACCTCAGTCACCTCTTAAATCTTTAACAGTAACAAAATCACAAATTGTGGGCAGAATACCAATGTATTTATGATTTCTAACCATTTGAGATTTCAGGGCTTCCTAAAATGCCAGTGTGAGAGCAAGAGCCCTGTCAAGAGATAATAAGGCACCCATCTTGAATTAATTCTGATCTAATCAAATCTGATTTGATCTGATCTAATCTAATCTAATGTCTGTCCAACCAGTAGGACTTCATTATGCTATCTGCAGACATGATGCTCACACAATGGCTTGGGAAGTTACTCCCTGCTTTAGCCATGTGTCTTTTGATAGCTCTGCTGGTTAGTCCTTGATTTCTGGCTTCAGGGATTATGCCATGGAAAGGGAGGCGGATTGCTCTGACACTGCAATGAAGAAGTTGCATCATGTCTAGAAGCAGCAGGTTTGGTTCTTTCAGGGGATCCACTCCTCTGCAGAGAGCTGATGCAAGAGTAATTTCAACAGTAGCGGCTGGTCTGGTCTAAGGAAAATAGCAAGGGGGAGGCAATACCTGTTACTAGCTAAAATGGTAGTCAGAAAAAAGACATAAGCTTTTGGGCATATCATTTTTTTTTTTTTAAGTCTGTTATTGCCAGCTGTCTTAACTGGTCTAGCAAAAATCATGACTTGTCCCTGCAGAACTTTCCTTGCTTACAGTAGCTGTGACTGTTGCATTCTTCTATGGTTTCTCCATTTCCTTGGCTCTGAAGAGTTTTCAAGTCACTGGGAGATATGTCAAGTCACTGTGGGGGTATGACAGACCTGCAGGGCCACCGTCTTCATGGTCAAAGTGGAGCAGGTTCTGGTTATATGCAGTGCAGCCACCATGACACATACCATGGGTATGCTGCAAGGCTGCTGGAGGCATCGAGAGGACGTGTGTTTCCTACTGGTCTTCCACTTTGCTATGGCAAAGCACAGAAACAGGGCTTGTTTATCACAGATTTCAGCTGATTTATAGCTAAGCATATCTGTAAACACTTTGCTGAACTGTTCTTTGCGAAGACTGTTCGCTGACCTGAGCCTATAGAGTCCTAATCCTTCTGTACAATAACCTAAGCAAAGATCTTCAGTGCGTGTTGCACTCTGTGCAGACACCTTGCCTGCATCCATCTGAGTCAAAAAACAGTGGCAGGGAAAATCCCTGGGATGGGAACTCGGTCATCTGTGCTGGTACCTGGTCCAAGCAGGCAGCAGCCCTCCCAGCAGGTTGTAGGCAGTGCTTGGGAGCCAGCATGGGCCGTTTCCAGTGACCAGATCGGAGGCAGCCACATGGTTTTGGAAGAGAAGAGCAGCTGGTAGCATAGACGTGGGCCATCCTGTGCCGGCTGGCCTCGGTGGCTAAGAGCAGTCCCCAGCAGGTTTGATTTAAAGCTGTACAGGTACAGCTTTAAGGCTGAAATGTCTTTGTGTGACAGTGGGATGGTGAATAGTTTTTCATGCCAAATATTTATGGGTATTTAATATACACTTTGGGCACATGCTGTGACCAGGGAAGATTGCCTACTGATGTTGTGTGAGTGCTCCTGATTCCTGCAGTGCCTTGGTGCGGTATGAGCACGACAGAGGAGAATCACAAGTGTAAAGTGCTTTAAGATCACACTCTAGCAACTTTTACCAGAAAAATTCTCTTGATTAGAAGTGTGACTTTTTAAACAGCATTTCCGTATTACCAAAAGCCCTTTGTGGATATAGTTATGCTAAGGGAAAAGTAAAAGCTTTGGCCAGTGTAGATTATTTAGTTTGGGGTATCCGTGTAAGCTGCACTGTCAAAGCCTGGTGCTGTAGGCAGAAGCAGCTCTTCGTGTGGAGGGCATAGGTACACCAGCCAACGTTGCCTGGCGTTCTTCTTCCAGCACAGATTTGCCCACTCGTCGCAGTACTACCGAATTTTCCATTATAAGCCATTTTTGCATGAATTTCCATAGGTGGCTGTAAGTTGTCTGTTCCCAAACTGGTGTTAATTCCTGTGACCCTCCCTGCCAACAGCAGTGCTCAGGTGTGGTCTGAGCGCAGGGAGGTGTTGAGGACTGCCGCTTGCCTCTCCACGCCTCCGCTCACGACCACCGCTGCTTAGCCGCACGGCAGCACACCTCTTCCCTGGGTGGATAGGATCACATCCCTCACTAAGCCTGCCCCAGGGGGTCAGTTACTCTGAGTTGGCCTTGCAGCAAAATTGTATTGCTTGGTTTTCCACTCTGTTGGTAACTCGGCTAAACTCAGGTATAATAGTTATTCTGAGATCAGACTGGCGTCAAAAGTATGACAAAAGTAAACAGAGAAGTAAGGAGTAATTTATTGAATAAGTAAGGGGTAGGCTGCATGATTTCTGAGCTACAGGAGTATTTGAATTAAAAGAACGGTGTGAATACCCAACTTCATTGGGTCATTTCATTTAGTGTGTGCCCACACAGCCTCAGCTGCAAAGGCTAGATCTACAGCTGGCAAAACACTCATTATGCTGAATTTTCAGTTCTTTTCTCTTAGCAAAGAATTACTTTTTCACTGATAATAGATGCTGATGGAGAACCTTGTTATAGGTGTTTCTGGGAAGTGCTGATAACAAACTACATGTTCTGGGTCAGACTGAAGCTCCATCCATGCCAGTTTCCCGTCTATCCAGCAGAAGATGCCCAAGGAAGAACATATGACCAGGGAAAGCCTATATTGATCCTTCACCAGAGGACTTCCTTAGTCTTAACAAATTATGGTTCAGCCCCATCCCTAAGACTGAGACAGGACCTTGATATTTGTTTTTGGACAGGTATAGTGTTGCTCAGAAACGGTCCAAAAATTGGATCCAAGTCTCCTTTTATAATCTTCAGTTAGAAATTTTAACAGTTTAAAAAATAGAAAAGTAAGATAGTTTGCAGCTTTCAGCCATAGTGTAGCAAACTGTCTTCTGATTTACCTAGACTGAACTCTAAGTCCAGCTAGAGTTTAAATAAAAGTTAGAGTTCTGCTGCAAACCCATTTCCAGGGAGATGTGTGGTTGTGTTAACAGTTGTGCCCTGTCCCATGTGTAGAAATGTTTTGTCTGTCTGTCTTCCTAATACACTAGTGTACATGAAGTAGAGGGAAGAAAAACTGCAGTAAGGGATTATGGGGTGGGGGGAAAAGGAATATGATAGAGACAGGAGAAGAAAACAGAGAGAAGAGGCAGATCTTAGGGATAATTAAAAAATAACTAAATAGAGTAGGAAAGTAGGAGGAAAGGTAAAATTCCTTTCATCTAGGTGCTGGGGCACAGTTTGTCCTTAACTCTGTCTGTGGGGTGCTGCTGAAAAGGAAGCCCCCTTTCCCCCACCCTTGCCCAGGTGAGTGCACTGAACAGGGTCCACAGTGGCCGTGGGACTGCTAGATCCCCTGCACAAGGGAGGAGAGGGCACGTGGGCAGGAGTTTCGGCAGCTGGCGGGTCAGCTTAGCTGTAGCATCAAGCTGCATCTTGGACATTTAGAGACAAGTGAGAGCCAAATACCTCAGAGTGTCTGTGCAGTCAGTAGAGAGAAATGATGCCTCTTGAGATGGGGTGAAACCTCGCCCCTCTCCTGTGGCTATGAAGAGCACTTCAGGCAGACAGCTTAGAAGTCTCAGTAAGATGCCTAACATCAAGTGGATGAATCCTCCTCCTTCTCCAGGGAAATCCTGTGCACAATGGAAGAACTCCTGGAAGTGCACTGTATGTAGTATAAGAAAAGATGACAACAAATCCAGAGAGGCACGATAACTGATACCATGTTCTATTATGGATTACATAGGGTTTACTATGCAAGCACCATGAGCTGTACGCATGCACGCTCACTTGTGCCTCTGGTATGAGCAATAGAAACTCACACGCTCATATATATCTGGTATGAAGCACACAGGGCATAAAAGGAAAACTCTTCTGTAAGCAAATTTGTCAGTGTTTGGATCCTGCATTAACAATGCTGTAGGACTACCAATAGATAAGTGGTCCCAGGAAGAAAAATAACATAACTGTTACATTTCCCATTTCTGAAAGGGCAAATTGATACCCCTGTGCCCATACACCAGTGCCCGTAAACAGGCAAACGTCTACTCCGCATGCAGGAGATAGGGCACAGCAGGGAACCACGACGCTGGCACTTAGCAGGTTGCATGTCAGCCTCTTCTCAGTGGGCTTTGCAAGACCATCAAGGACAGAGATAGAAGAAAGGGCAATTTTGCCTCCTACTGAGAGCTTGTGAGAGCAAAATGCAGCTACACGAATGCTTTTCTCCTCTGCAGTAGACATGTTGCATGAAAATAGAGTCTCAAGAGCAAAGGGTAATGGGAATGGTTACCTGCCCCATGTGAAATATTTGCCCTGTAGTGTAACAAAACACTTCAGAGAAGACTAGTTGAAAGGGTTTGGGCAGAATTCTCTTTTTCTACGTAGAGCACATACATACAGAGATATGAGAGATGAAAGATGAGTCTGTGTCCTGCTCACAGGTCAAGACTCCACTGTACCAGCAGACTGACAGATTCCCAACAGAAAGACACTCCTCATCTTGGAGAACTCACGGTCTGACAGCCGGACAAGAAGCTCCAAAGAGAGACCCAGGTATGCCAACCAGTCAGAAACAGTGGGGCATTTCTGCCCAGCGCTGTGGCTGCCTACTCACCTAATGAAGAAGTGTGGGTTGGAAAGGAAATTGTTGCTCTTTGCTGTATCTTTGTGAAAATGCATTTTGTCAAAGCACAGAGTTAAGAATGATAGGGGTGAGCACTGGGAAATTAATTAACCTGGTCACACTCGTGCGGGACAAAAGGCACAAATCTCGGCGGCAACGGGGTGACGAGCCCCAGGGCAGGTGGTTACACGTCTGTTGTGTGGTGGTCTCAAATCTGGGCTGAATGTGTCTCTAGCATTTAATGTGGCTTAAATGTGCCCTTGTGCTGGATATGAGGAGGGAAGATGACTCTTGAATAAGAGCCATCACCTTGGACGTAAAAATCTAGCCATGAAGACTGTCAATGAAATTGCAAATTAGAGAAGGCGTAGCTACAGCCCTAGTCCAAAGAAGGCTGCACGGCTGCATGTCTGCATGGCTACAAGCAGGCCATGTAGAGCACTAAACGAGCTGCGCAAGCACCTGCATGGCAAGGCTGCAGTGCTGCAAGCCCAGCGAGCTGCGCTTGCTCTTACCTCTCCTGGCCATAAACCCCTCAGGTCTGATTCTTCTGGCTTTACACTCTGCGTAATCATTAACACCGCCTCCAAGAGTTTGGTTAGCGGGTGTAAAATACTACCAATTAGTAAGGCATCATTTTACCACCACTTCGCACCGCTGTAAAATGAGAATGTAGGCTATGGAGCAGCAAAGAACCAAGCCCCAAGTATTCACTTCATTAGGGAATCAGTTGCCATATGAATGGGAAATAACAAGGGCAAATCCATCCATGCTGGAATTACACAGGCTGCCTGAGCTTGAGCTAGACGGTTGGAAAAGGAGAGCAATAGAATAGAAAAATTATTAAGTGAATATGCAGTGCCACTGGACTTGGAGCAGGGAGTGAATTTTACTTCTCATTTTCCTGCTCCTATGTGAAACTCTGAGTAACACCCTGCTCCAAAGTGTTTAAAATAATTTGTATAAATATATAATATATGCACATACAAACACATGTGTGTATGTAGCTAGTGTAAATATATATTTGGAGATGACACTGTTCTCAATATGTTTTCCAGGGTAATTCTGTTTGAAATAAAAATTCATTTGCCCTTTCATGTGGATTCTCACGCTTTTTGCATGTGTCTTGCCTGTGGAAGGTAGGTACTTAATTTTTTTTTTCATAGCTTAGTTTGATTTTGGGTGCTTTTTTTTTAGGTCTGGTTTGCCGTAGGCCCTGAAAACAATAATAAAAAAAAATACTGTGGCAGTTGCTTCCATGTGTCTTGCCAAAGGGGTGTTAAGAAATTTTCCTGGTTGTTCTGTATGTGTGAGCTGCAAAGAGGTGATAAATTGCTGAAGGAAATTAAAGTGGGGGGTTGAAGCTAAAGTTTTGTACTCTTCTGATTTGGGCAGTCTTGGATTACAAGCTGCTGGTTGTGTTTGAAATCAAAAGGTTAGTTGCTGTCTCTGACTTACCCAGGAATGCTGCAAAGACAGATTAATAGATAAAAACATCACGCAGCCCCTGGTGCTCTCTGTGCTTGGTTTGCTCAGGTGCTGGAAAAAGAAACCATGGTATATCAGAGAGGAGCAGCTAAAGTGGTAATCGTAATACTTTGGACAAGCAGTCATTTCTAATCGTGAAGATTCCCACAGACCGGGGCTCTTGCGTCGCCCTCCCTTTGCTGCAGCATGGAGGCACCCTGTGCCTGTCAGACGTCGGCTCCTCCTGTGTTGCTCGCTGGCTGGCAGCAAAGGTGGCTGGGTATCAGCTCGAAAGTTGTTTCTTGGATTCTTTCAAGGCTGTTTAGCAAACAGCATCTCTTGGTGAGCAACGCTTTGCTGCGAATGGGGAATTTGTGGCTGCCAGGGCGCCGATCACAGCTTGGTTATTTTGCTTTACTTTACAGTGCCCTCAATGCACCCACCCTTTCCAAAATTAAGATCTTTTTCATTTATGCATTCATCTGTAGTGCTGCTTCGTGGGTCCACACAAAGAGGTTTTCTTTCCCTCTCTCCTTCCCCCAAGTCCCGGGCTGCTGCCGTTTTGCCTTCAGTATCGTCAGCTGAACAGAAGTAATGCCAGCTCTTAGCTAGAGCTTTGGGTCCAAATGTTTTGCAATGCCTTGTGAAGGAAGGGAAGACTTGCGGGCTCTAGCTTGCAGGTGGGGACACCAAGGTGCGGGGCTGTGGCAGGATTAACCCTGTATTATTCAGCAACAGGCAAGGAAGCCTGGCCAGGCCGGGTGATGGCTCAGAGCAGCGTGTGGTTGCACTGCTAACCAGGACCTTCAGTCTTTGCTACGCTATCTTACTTTAAACCTTCCTGAAGCTTGCTCTGACACTGGGCTGAGAGACAGGCACTCAGAAAGCTGCCCGCAGCCGTGTGTGAGGTCGCACAGGCTGCTGCCATCGTCCCCGGCAGCACTGCGAGAGACCAGCATCTGCAGCCACAGTTCACAGTCCAGCCCCTTTCTGCAAGCTGGTTTTCTCTGCCCTCAGTGGCTGTAAACTGGGAGCTGGTGAGGTGTAAGCCAGCATCCTGCTGCACACTTTTGGGGTGGGGGTAGAAAGGCAGGGGCAGTAACACCTACAAGCCCCAGCATGCCTCAGATGTCCGTAACTCCCGGCAGTCCAGCTTGCACAGATTTTCCTGGCCTTGCTGTGACTGGCAGGACCAAAGAGGAGAGTGGGATGTGCCTGCTGAGATCAGCTGGATGTAGTGATGCAAAGGGGCAGAGGTTTCCCAGGCTGATATTCAGACTGGAGCTGCAGTGTTGATGTCCCAAGTCTGCCACTTTCTTGTGAGACTATCCCTGCTTGAAAGAACCATATTTTTTGTTGTTTGCAAGGCTGTGAAAATACACACGTGCACAAACACATATCCGGGATGAGGCTGAAGTGAGATGCTAATGCTCACCTTCCTGCAAATGTGTGCGAGACTTAGGTGGCAGCTCACCCGTGTGCGGCCTGGCGTGGCGTACAGCAGAGCTGCCACCCAATGCTGCTGGGCAAGGGGATCCCGGCCACTTTGGGTCAGTTCCAGCACGTGGCAGTGCAAAGGCACCAGCTGCAGAGAGGGTGCGTGAAGGAGGAAGAGGATTGCGTCTGTCCTTTTTCTCTCGTATGCCCTGGCCCCGTGAAACACTCCACAGTGCTGCTGCCCGGTGAGGAGAGGGCTGAAGATCCAGCGCAGCAGGCTGTGATGTCTAGCAGGTCAGGAATGACCCGTGCAGAGGTTAGGCACCAATGCAGAAGCAGGCATCTCCTCCATCCCTCCAGGAAACAGGAGTTAAAAGTGGGGGAATAGTCCTTTAACCTATCTGGCCCAAACACCTTTTGTCAAAATAAATATTGGCGTTTGACAAAGAAAAGCACTCTATTAAGGCAAGCTTACAAACCTATTCAAAGCAGCAATGGCAAAATATTAAAACTGAAAGTAACAGCATGCTGCCCTCAAGTCGGCACTGTTTGCTATTTGCTTCTGAACCATGGGCCCCTGTGAAAAACCAGCTGCATGGGGGGAAACAGGTGGGAAAGGGTGGGAATTTCTGTGAGCATGGACAGTGCCACGCTGCCGCGTCTGCTGCACTAGCACTGGATGCAGTCGTGGACCATCTCGAAGGGTCTGGGAAGACATATCTAATTGTGGAATATGAAAAAAAGACAAGTGGAAAAACATGATGATGTCCAACTGGATGATGTTGGGTCAGCCAGCATGAGTTGGTAATCAGTCCACTGACAAGCCACAGCTCACATTTTGCTCACAACATGATTTATCCAATAGTTGCAAGTAGCAAACCAATATAGCCAAAATTAAGTTGTTTCTTCATAGAAAGAAGGAAGGGAAGATTTGTTTTCTTAATAATGTATCACAAATATTGCACTCTGCCTTTGCACAATGCAGTGTAAACTCACTTGTAATTTGTGCTGGAGGGGGGAAGTCAGCTCTGTGTCTCTACTTCATTGTAAACTTACACTTGACATCCTTTCCTTGCATTGATCTCAGCTTTGATATGCATTAGTAAACATTCATGACACCAACATTAATACTGAGTGAGCTTATAGTGATTTGTTACATTAGATACTAAAAAACAGTCATGAGACAATGATTTGATAGTGTTATCTCAACACCTTGCATACAGATGCAAGGATGACTTGGTGACATATCATCCTTGACACATGACACATAGAGACCATGCTTCAATCAACACGCCGTGCCTCCGGGCAGCATGGTGTTACAGCCTCTGCGGGGGAATGCCACTGCCTGTGAAACCGCCTCCCTTGCAACTAGTGGTGATGGCAGGGCTACGGAGACTCTGGGAAGCAAGAAACCAAGACTGGTATTTGAAAATCAAATACACCAAAACATAACAAGTTTCCTGCATGATTAATGATGTTTCATTATTCGCAGATATGTCTAAGTAAGTCAGAACCTGCTTTTCTTTTCATTATTTATTCTGCAAATAAATTGAGGAGTAATAATCCTGGTGGCTCCGTTGGCAGTAGGTCTGGACATAAACCCATCATAATTTGTGTCATTTCATTTTAATTCTGCCTTAAATCACTCTAATGCAATTCTAGTTGTCCTGACTTACTTGAGCATGGTCTGCCCATGCAATGTACCTCAAAATATGTGGTGGTAATGAGCAAATGCCAATGGGATGATGTTGTGATCAATAAAATTATGCCAGGTATGAAAAAAACTAGATTATTATTATTTGTTTAGAAGTGGCGTCAGGATGTGTTTTCATAAACCATAGTTCAATCTGGTTTTGCTGCAAGCAGGATCTGGCCTTAGCTGTCCATTGGCAAAGAAGCAGCAGGTTTTGTCGCCGCCCCACACTGACGTCATTCTTCTGAGAGGAAGGAGATGTTGACAAGCCTTTCCTGGTGGTAAGTGCAACTGGTTGTAACATGGCAGCTGGGCAGAAAATATTGATGGAGGTGCTTCTTCACACAAACAAGACTTCAAGCCCAAGCTCCTTTTCAATCTGTTGAGAAGATTACGTGTTTTAGTGATGTGGACGTGCCTGTCGTGTGAAGTGAGCGCTGACTTTTGGCTATACCAGTGGTAACGAAGGGTTACAGAAACGATGAAACTCAAAAATACAAACACATATATCAGGCCTCCAGCCCACCCACTGGGCATTTCTAATTGTCAGGTGAATGGATGAGAACTGTCGTGATAAATGTCATGTATCTTGTGAGTTGTTACACAATGGTGATGGGGAAAAAGGGAAGGTGCAGAAAGGAGAAAGCCAGGGCTACCTCTCTCTACTTGGAAAAATAAGAAGCCTTTTATTAGAAATGCCTTTAAAAATGTTATCTGGAATTTATAAGAAGGTATGGTCGGTCCTGAAAATACTGGGTTTTGACGCATTGCTGGTGAATATCAGATTGCTACCAGGGCTTTGCACACGCAGACACTTCAGGCTCAGTAGAAAACAGGCAAGAATGCAGGTAAATGCTGGGCAGGTGGGAAGGTGCTCCCATGCTCAGCTTATGCTGGTCACTGCTGGCAAAACGGCTTTCTGTCCTTACAGACAGCTGCGGGCTTTGATTCACATTCCCTGACGTTTAATAGCCAAAATGAAAACCATATATATATAATTACTGCATTGCTCAAAATACCATCGCCTATGGGCAGGAATATTAACATAAGGCAGGATCAATAGCAATTTAATTTTCCAGGTTGCAAATAGTGGTGACAAAGGCTTGCACACAATTCCCACCTCTCCTAATGCCTCCACACAAAGGCAGACAACAGCAAACCTAAATCACCCCAGAGCAACTTGCAGGAGCTAACGGGTCCTCAAGGATTTACAGTGCAGCATGCAGGCACTAGAGTTTGCAGAACCAGCACTGATCCTGTTAGAAGAGTTAAATTAGGACTTTGGTCCTACCTTGTTATTTACTTTAGTAAGAAAACTTGCACAGGTGATGTAATTTTTATACCTTTGTGGCTATTTTCACATGACCATTTTGAGGGATTCTCTTCTAAGGTCTCCTTTAATGCCTCTTGCCACCTCAGGGTGGCAAAAACCACCCTGCAGCACAACGTAAGCATCAGCTATAGCTCTCTATGTGTGCAGGCTTTGATTAGGTACGGTGACTGTGGCAAACAACAGCGATTTTGCTAACACTGCACTACTGTGTACATGACGTGGGAGTTACCGTGGGCTAGTGCCGAAATTTGCAGTGTCACGGGTAGTAAGTACGCACTCTTCAAAGCCTCATGTACTCAGAGGACTTTCAATGGTTTAACTTAAAACGAGTTTCATGCTGGGGAAAACCGTACAAGTACTTGGTTTCAGTTTAAACACAATTTATTTTAGTGTCATCTCTTGGGGGGGTGTTTTTTCTTTTTTTACCAAAATAAGTGACATGAAATGAAAGGTGTCTGCTTACAAGCAATGTGCTGGATGCCCCGGCATGGGCATTGGGGCCCTTGATTTGCGTAGGGACATTGTTTTTCATTAAAGCCTGTCAGTCGGTGTGGTCAGAGGTGAGTCCCAGACACACCGTAATGTCACAGCGCGGGGGATTTGTCCTCAGGAGCCAGAGCTGCGGCCACTGACAGAGGAAGAGCCAAGAACAGAGAAGTTCACTTAGCTGCACCTAACTCCTGAGGATGTGCAAAAGCTCTTGGTCAAAGACTCTGACTGTCTATCTCCACCTTGGGCATCTTAAATTAAATCTTCTCATTTTTGTACCTAATCTGTTCATCTTCCTTTTGCGTAGCTTTCAGCCGTGAAGCTTTGGCTCTGCGATACGATATTGCCGAGCTGCTGTGTGAAGAATGAACCGTGCTTAGAGGGTGTACACACTTATGAGGAAAGCCAGAAATGCTTCCCTCATGTGTCATGATTTTTTTCCATGTCCAGTATTGCCTTAGCTTTGTTTTCATCACTTCACATGTAAGAAGCTAAATTAATGGATGTGCGAAACGTCACACAGTGAAGTAAAGCCAACAGCTGAAGTAAGGACTTCCACCCCAAGCAGAGGGTTGCCCCTCCAAACTTTGACCCTGTGTTAGAGCCAGTGTTTTTGTAATGTATGTTTTAAAAATACATGTGGTAGCGTCTCACAGCTTTGTTAATATATTTAGACTCATTCTACAATATACACAGTAATTGCTTTTCAGTGAGGTCCTAGATACACAAAAGATTCAAAAAAAAGTAAGACTTTTCATTGATGGCAAGTTTTAAAAAATAAAAGCTGGCTTATTACTTGAAGGGGATAAAAGGCCATGAAACAGGTATTTTTACTCAGCAAAAGAGAAGATTTTTAGCTTCTAAATATGCAGAGACACTATATCAACTATCACAAATGTGTGCTGGTGATGCAGCCAACAACACTTAATTATCAGTTCTACAGGAAAATTAGGTGAGAAAATTACTTGTCTTTTTATATTTATTTTATTTATAAAAGAACCCAATGATGATGACAATACTTTCACTACAGCATGTTAGTCATAGACAGCTTGTCTGTCTTATTCTTCTCCCTCGGTGATACAGATTAATAAATTCCTGTAGTGTACACAACTTAATTGTGTTACTCTTTTACAAAGTTTCCTTTCTGCAGTTTTGAAGGAAGCTGTTTTGCTAGAGATGAAGCAGTCTCATCTTTTGTACTGTCTTAGATTAGAAATATTTGAGATATGGGGGCAAGAAAGCTATTGGGTCCAATACATTGACCTTCTTTGCAATGCATGGGTCATTGTTTTTGTGTGTTACTTCTGTATGCATCTCGCTTCTTTCTTCCTCCAGAAATCATTTGGGGCATTAAGCAATATCTAGGCATGAAGATGCTGGTCATATTGGTGTGGCTTGATGTGTCTTTGGTAGCTTGGTGTGTGTGTATTTTTGGTCCCAATGATAAAGCGAACCGGTCTGGTCTATGCTTGTAATTTTCCTTCTCATTTCCACTAAGTAAACAGCAGACATGTGCTCTTGGGTGATGGTTTTGCCATATAGTATTTGTTAGCATCCCTACTTTAAGTTGTTCTTGGATTATACCTAGCCTGATTATTTCTTCCCAGTGCGGGGGCAGAGATAAGCAGCTGCGGTTGGAGGGAAGAATAGGGCAGAGCATGGATGGGACACCAGCAATACCGCAAGCCTGTTTTGCTGCCAGACATTTAGTATCATGAAATCACAGCCCCATGGAGCATGGGAACAGGAGACGCTCACAGTTTTCACAGTCAGATCTAAATTTGATCAATGATTTGATTCTGACTATGCTAATCTTGGAGCATGCAAGAAAAATTTCACCCTATGAAGATGCCTTAATATATAAATAGCTTCATGTCCCAGATTGGGCTTTAATTCCTTCACGCCCAGGCACACAGTAAAACAGGAGACTGCCCAGACCCACAGTCCAGTCTGTGTTTGGTCCCAACTACTTCTTCTGTAGATATCCTCTCTTCCCAGACAGACAGAGGTCAGCTAAAATGCACTGAAAGGTTTTGTGCTAGCAAACCTTGTTTGCTTCTAAAGGAACTCCAGAGGAGAGGACTTATTTATTTTGGGTTTAAACAGGTATCTTAAATGGCAATGGAAGAAGTGTCTCAGCCTGAAAAAGTACTGAAGCAGTCAGGGATGATTCCACAGGTGGGGTTTTGGGGTTTTTTTTCCTCATCAGTAAAGTGGGCTGAAGCGGCACTTTCTTCCCCTCTGGCTGCCTATTCCTGCCCCAGAGCAGCACTTTGTCCGGCCATGCAGCGAGAGGTACCTGGGAGCTCATCACTCTTAAGGGTAATCTTTACCTTCTTTTGGCTTAGTTATATTTAAGCTGAACTGGTTTCTCTGTCCAGGGGGCCATACACAAACAGGGAGATGGTGTGTGGCACAGGGGATGCTGAAGTAGACTTTGCTAATGAAAGAAACGTTCTTCAAATGGCAGCCTCTGTCCCATGCTGAAATAGAGTCTCCGAGAGATCAGCAACAGCTACCGTGACGTGTTTGTTTCATTTTCCTTGCCCTGGGGGATCCTGAGTGACTCTGCTGTATGGAGTGAAAGATAAGGCAGGGGCAAGTGGAAAAGCAGGAAGAGAAATCAACCTTTGAACATCAGGGTAAGAAATAAACCTTCAGGGACTAAACTGGTTTTAATTTTGTCTCTGGTAACGTAGGACTCTGGTGCACATCTGTCACCATACAACGTAGCTGCTACATGGGAATATGACAGGAAAAATCTTGGCTAGAAGAATCTTATTGCATGTGTATGACAGAAGATGAAAGAGAAGATAAAAGCAATGTTGAGAGGGAACAGGCACCTAGGTCTCAGCAGTCTGCAAGTTTCCATCCACTATATCATCCTACACCAGCGGCGACCACCTGTCCACCAGTGGTAAGGGGAGAGTGCCCCTGGGCGTGCGTGGCATTTCAAGGAAAGTAGATCATAGACAACGTCCTTCTGAGAGCAGGTTTGGTTGTTCCTTGAGTAAAATAGGAATAGTAATGGCTGAGCCGGGAGTGTCGTGTTCCCAGGGTTGAGAGTAAGGGAAGTCGTTTAGAAAATGTTGGTATGTCACTTAGAAGGAACACGTTAATTTGCCCTTGATTTCCATCAGGTGCCAAGCCATTAAGAGTGTATCTGATGGATTAAAACTGGAAGAGGTGAGAGAAAGAGGGAGAGGGGCAAATCTGGCAAGGGAGGAAATGTAAAACTGCAGCAGGTTTCCTTCCCAGCAGCCTTCCCTCCGGGGTGCTCGGGTGGGCTCACTGATGAGCCAAAGCTGTTATTCCTTCCACTCATACCTGGTGACAACCCCAGCAGCATACTTTCAAGCCTGCCTGGCCCACAACGCCTGGAGTGTTTCCCCTTCATGTGCTCTGCTGCCTACGTGCTCTGGCAACAGTACGGTGTGGACGCCCCTTCCTCCAGCTCGGGGCCACGCCAGGTCACCCTCGGCTCACGGAGATATTTATGAGTGGTCGGCATGTGTGCCGAGGGGTCAGGGTGGGCAGGGATGGGAAAGGTGGCGGGATGGGTCTGCCCCCACTGCGGCGCTGGAGCCAGCCCCACTTGGGCAGCCACCTGCTGCTTCCCATGCAGCATCCCAACACGTGGAGAAGACCATGGCTGGGAAGGGAAGGGGCTGGTGGGCAGCTGGGAAGGGCGGGCTTGTGGCACAGCAAGGTTGTTCCAGGTGCAGTTATGTTCTTTTTTGTTTGGTTGGTTTGTTTTAATTTTTCCTGACCATTTGTTAATGAACATGCAAGCAAGGATCTATCTGGCTGTTGGAACTGGTACCAGTTCTGGTACTGGTGTGTCCAGCCACTTTCTGTATTTTCTAGGAGTGCACATGCCATTGCAGCCAAGGAAATCATGCTCTCCCAGGACTGGGATCTAGCAGTGTCTAATAAAAGGCTTGATGAAGAGAAATTTCTGCAAGATTTATTTTCCCCTGGGAAATTAAGCATTGTATACCACAGCACACACGGCATATGGCTGCCTATTCATGGGAACACTGAATCCAGCCCCTGATTCAGCAAAGTACTGTAAGTGGTGTTTAGTTGTGATAAACCGGACTTAAGTGCAGGTCTAAAGCTGGGCATGTGCTTAACTGAATCAAAGCTATTTGCGTTTTTGCATAGGCAAATGTAAACCACTGAGATTTGTATTGTGACCCGAAGCTATTTTTTTCTTAGGCAAGCACTGGATCAAAAAATGGAAGTGACCCTGTTTTCCAGATTAATTCCATTTATTTTAGATGTATGTTACTCTGTCTCTTCACCTTCCAGATATCACCTGCAAACAAGAAAATGTACGCATATATTGATTTGCAAGATCAAGTGCACAATCCACATAGTGCAATGGGTCTTCTGTCTCATCTTTATTATTGCTATTATATCACCCTGCTCCAGCTGCATGAGACAATGGCCATATACTTTGTGGTGGACAGATGAGGAACTGTCAAACAATTGACCAGATTTGTTTTCTTGGCTGATCATTTACAGATTTGTTTATGCTCTAATATCCAAGTGTTTCTATCCTGGTATGTCTTGCCATCTAGGAAAGAAAGAACTCACACTGCCTGCCACCATCTAAGTGTCTAATTCTTTTTTTAACGTTAATGGTGGGTTGTAGCAGACAACCCTAGAACAACGTTTTAACTCTTAAAAAAAATAGTGTCCTTGGTGGTTTTAAGTTATTTGCTTCTTAATTACTTTGAAACTTGCTCTTGCATTTAAAAAAAAAAAAGGATCTGAGATGTCATTTTTCTAAATAGTGATACTTCAAAAACAGAGACCTGCTGCTGGGTGTCATTCCAGCCTTTCAGACATCACCGTGTTTCTTTTAGAGCTTTTGGAGGCTCAGAAATTGGTATGCAAATACCCAATAGTCTTTTTGCATTAACCTCTTTAAGTTCAGTAAACATTTCACTTTAAACAGCAATGCTCCCAGGTGGGAGAGTTGAAGGTCCAGCCTGCTTATCTCTTTTCAAACAGGTGAATCATTGTTACCCTCTGAAAAACTGGAATATAAATCCTTCTCTCATCTGTAACTATTACAGCCTGTGATGCAGAGTGGTCAGGGTTCGTTCATTCTCTCTCTTTCTTTGGTGGCCAAATGGCCACCAATTTCAAATACACTCTCTTAAACAGTTGTGCAACCACACTAGTCTCCAATATTTGCACTAATTCCCTTGTTCTCCACTTTGCATTCCGTCTAGAAAACTCTGCAGAGCCACCATAGTGAATCTGGAGGACAAAGCAGCAGTGGCAACTGGACAGACGCCCCGTCCATGTACAGCTCCACTGCAGACGGGTCATCGGACAGGCCTTAGGACGGCAGGAGGTTTCATGGGAGGGACAAACAATGTGTGTGCAGGGACACGTGAGTACAGAGGGGGTGAATGAAGGATACACTGCAAGGAAGAGCGAAGGCACGTAGTGCTGGAACTAAAACAGAAAATTGAGATTTTGTGCTAAGCTTAAAAAGGAAAAATTTCTTTCGACATCCAAGGAAGAAGCATGGCCTGTTGGGTAGAGCAGGAAGCAGAGTCAGGACAGACTTCTGGTGTTATTTTTTACTTTTATTACTGGCTGTGGTGAGACCGTATGTGCCCCCATTTCCTGTCTTTAATGTGAGGGCTGCACTTGCTAAAATGGTAAAAACCAATGGCTCTGCAGGAGCTTTGGCTGATAGACAGAGAAACTACTGGGGATCTTTTCTGTAACTCATGACAAATTGTAACTATGCTTCTTTAAAGTCACCCAGCTGAAGGAAGTAAATGCCTGAATTAAATAAACTTAACAAATTTTAAGCTATTTTTTAATATGACAGCCTTTAAAAACAGTGTGACCCACCCCAGCATTTGTTCTTTACCCAGAAGTCTTTTTCGTGCTAAAATAAAATACGCAAGAAGTGTAAGTAGGAAGAACAGGGGAGACTGTACCCCCCCTCTCCTCCCTCACACTTGGAGCCCGCAGCTGAGATTCAAATGCAAATGCCAGTACTCTCTAACTCTCCAGGAACTTTTGAATCTTGGTGTCTTACACCTATGTGATAACTTTAGGCTAAATTAAAAATCAAAGAGATTTCCCCTGGAGTAAGGTATTGCTTGTCAGGAGTGAGGATGTCATAATCGGAGCTGCCAGGAGGTTTATGAACTCCACTTGCCAAAGGAGGCTTTGGGACTGCAAAGCACTGGAGTCTGTATTTTCTGTCTGGAGTCATCCCAGCTACTGCCTTCCCTGAGCCAGATGTGTAAAACCAAGAAATGTGCTTCAGATTCCATATAAATGCCAATACGCCTCTCTCTTCTGTGTGAACTTGATGGATTTGGGGGGCTGAGATTGTGCCCCAGCTCTCACCCTGCTGCTGCAGTGGCTCCTGGGTGGGGTGAGAGGCAGGTCCTGGGTGCAGGTGCCCACTGCCAGGGTGCTGTGCAAGCTCCTTGTCACATCTCGTCTGATTGGAGCTGCGTGATGTGACAGGTCAAGGTCTCAACTGTAGCTGCCAGTCTGTGCACTTTAAAGCTTTGATTCCCCCCTGCTTTTCCCTCCCTCACCGTCCCCTAAGCACACACACCCATCGTAGCCAAGGTGGTAAATGGGGAAAAAAAGCTCTTTGGTAGTTTTATTTTAGCAAACCTAGGATGGGACATTCAAAGTCAGTAGCAACATTAGTAGAAACATAGAGGGGGTTTAATGGCAGAGGAAGAATTTTCTTTGATGTCTTTATATCTGCTCTTCATCGTTGCCTTTTCTTAGTAACTCAAATGACAGATTATTCTTGAAGAATACATTATAGCTAGGGATCACATTCAGGTTTTTTACTATATGTGAAATTTCAGAACCACTTTTTTAATCTAAATCATGGCATAGAAAATGTACTGTACCTCTGCTGACCTGATTTAGAATCATGTGAGAGAGAGAGAGAGGGAGAGAGAAAAAAGACCGATACTGTTTGGGAAAGAGCATAGCCATCAAAACTTGATAGGAAAAGCTCCAACAAGTTTTCTAACTTCCCTAAAGTAGCAACTTTTCAGCTTTACTTGGCCTATGATATACTGATGTTTCTTCGTTACAAAGAAAGGTGGCTGAGGAGGAAAAAATCCTCTGTGCAGGCAGAATGTTTTTTCCATATTTGACAAAATTTGAAAACTAACCATTTGACAGGGGAAGGGCAGTTTTAAACATAAAGAAGGTTGGTTTGGGGTTTGGTGTTTGTAGTTTTGTTTTGCGGGTTTTCTGTTTCTTTTTTTTTTTAAGGGGAATCTACAGAAGGAATAAACCTCCAAAGAACAGAGAGATAGTGGCGAGGACCTCATTAATGAATTTGCAAAAAGAGAAATATGATTTTGTATATGATATTTCACAGGCAGAATTTGATAAGTTGCATGGGGCTTTCTCCAATTTCTAGCTCTGGGAAGACTTTCTTTGGAGTCAATTCACTATTGACTATCACCATGCAACAGACATTTTTGATAGCAAATAACAAGTGTCAAGTGCCAGCATTTTGCAACTGGCATTCACTTTCACCTAGTGCAAATGACACTACAGAAGACAAGACTGTGCACAGAGATTCCAACCTGTTGACAGTCAAGACCAGTTAAGTGTAACCATAACAACTCACTGGTGGTGTTTCACTCTGGCCCAAGTTAAAGGCTGACACAGACATGTGATCTGACGGTTTCAAACCACAGGTAAAGTTTTGTTTATATAGGTACGTGTGCATACACATTGCTAGATCAGACCGAAGGTGCATCCATCCTCTCCTTGTCCGTGGCATGCATCCCACGCTGCAAGCAAGAAGTGCTTCAGGGGCTCCCTGCATTGCATGAATGTGCTTGGCAGCCCCATCTGAGTGTATTTTACCTGGGCTGTTCCAAGCCATTTCCCATCTCCCCAGCACTTTGTCACAGTGCATTATCACCATTTTTGCAATTATCACAGTTAGCATTGTCTTTTTGCAAGTGAGCAGCGAGGCAGCTGAGTTTTTTAGACAATGTGAAATATTTTACCATAAATATTTTTTTTTCTTGCACTGTCAAATCTTGTGCCTGCTTCTTTTCCATTTTCTATCGAGCTCTCGCTGTTACAATCCCAGCACCTCCATGTTGTTACTCATGAATTTCAGGAGTGCCAGTGCAGGAAGGCTGCATGTAGAAACACAGCCCCGCTTCAATTTCCACATAGTAACTTCTGTATTAGCAACTGGTTACAGATTTGTTTCTATTACTGCTAAAATAATTTTTGGAATTGGAGGGTTGTACATGTGTTTTGAAGAGAGAAAGCAAGCTTTAGAAATGTGTGCTTTGTGCAGGAGAGTTTGCTCTCAGTCCATGCTGTAAGGTTTATTTTTCACATCTCACAGGAAAAGGACAGTGGTGCTGGGATTGTTCAATTCCAGGAGAACATCCCCATTTAAAAGGACATCATGGATTGCCTGTTAATCCACAGGCTAAAACTTAAGTAAGCAGAGGCTAATGTCTCTTTACTGGTTTAATTAACAACGATTACTTGTCTAAAGATAAGGTATTTCCAGTTAAAAGACACCTCCTTCAACTTCAGATCAGCTGAGAATAGTTCAAATTAGTTTTAGGGTAGGGTCAAAGACCAGAATTTTAGGGGTTTGAAGTTTTTTAGCTGAGCTGATCAACATGTATCTGCCAGGGGAGAATCCACATCTAAATGAAAAGAGGGAGGCTGGGATTTCCATCTGCATGAAAGTGGATTGTTTGGGGGGTTTAAACAAACGACTTAATGAGGTGGCACTGACGCACACATCTGTCCTCTCTGGGATATCTGAAGTCCAACGCATTGTGCATTTTAGCGTCACTGGCAAAGGCATGAAACTGGAATAAACCAAAATGAAGCCTTATGTAGTGCTTTACAGGCTCCGGGGTGATCTGGCATATTACAAATCTGCACAACCAGGGGAAGAAGCAACATTTAGAAAACAAGTGGAAACGTCCTAGAAAAAGAACAAAGAGCAGGGCAAGACTGAAAGCTCCTTTGTGCTGCTCCGAGCAGAGTTTTGGTGCAAGTTTTCTGCTGGGCAGCAATGAGGTCCTCCTGCAGACACTGATGCTGCCAGCGCCGGTCAGAGGGGACTGCCCTGGCCAGTCTTTTGAAAATCCCCAGTGGGCAGCACCGCTGGGGAAGGACTCATTTTGAAAAAGTATAAATCCTCACTCTGATTTGAATTTTCTTTGTTGCGAACAGGAGATAGCTCCCATGACACCCCTCCATCCCCAGGACACAGCGAGCGAGAAATGACTGCTGGCATGGTGCTGGCAGCCTGGGCTGGCTGAAGGCCTCCCATCAGGCAACCCACCCTTGCTTGTCAGAAGGGCAACTCAGCTACAGGTGGCTGGGGAGGCTTTGGATGGATGAAGACTGCGTAGCTCTGTGCTTCAGCTGCACCAAGAAGCTCACAAGCTGCCTGATGGTCTGTAGGAACTAAATCCTGTGGCTGTATCTGTAACTCTCCTTCCCCCTGTGTGGGGCAAGGAGATGAAAACCTTGGCTTTCCCAAGATGCTACCCAGCCTCCACACCCTGCTCTGGTATTGATGTCAAGGCCCAGGGTCCACAAACATTTGTACTTCCTGCAACAGATTTTTCTAGAGATGTTTCTTCAAGAGGTGATCTTGAATCCAGGGCAAAGCGCCTACTGACCTGCATATGGACCAAGCAGAACAGGGACAAGGACCATGACTCTTGCACCCTAAGCTTTTGCTGGTTCTGGTTTATTGGCTCACCAAGAGCCCAAAGTGATTGCTGAGGGCTCACCCCACTTTTTTGTAGGCACTTGGGTTCAGAGCTTCGAAAGTCCTGAGGCACTTGGCTTCCATCACCTTAGGATTTGGATAAAATATTTTTTGAAGTCTGGTGCTGGATCGCTTTGCAGATTTACATGCTCCATTCTCCCACTCTCCCCCCATTCTCCTCAGTAGTGCTGCTCATGGTGTGTGTGCTGCCTTGCAGGTCCGGGAAGAGGCTCTGCCATGACACAGCCTCCTCCTGATGCCAAGGTCAGGGCTTGCAGGACCACAGGCTCCTTTCTGTGTCTTACAGAGGTGAGGGGAGTGCACAGGCTGATATTGATAAGCTGGAGTCTGTATATGGCCCATCCATAATTTCAGCTGGCTAGCCACTGGTCTTTAAAGTACTCCTTGTTTAAGGAGGAAAAAAAAAAAATCTGTTCTTGTTTCATTCTCCCTGGTGCAGGGATGGGGAGTTCATGTCTCCATCCTGTGTCTTGGCCACTTGAATCCAGCAAATATGACCATGCGAGGGTATGGATTCTGAATTTTTCAATTCAGCATCTCTGGCTTGACCAAAGCCTGCTCAGATCACTGTGAACTGTTTGTACCCCTCATCCTGGAGAAGCCCACCCTCAGAGTGGCTGTGCTTTGCAGTCCAGGTGCGTGTGGCCCCAGGGAGTCATTTTGAGAGTCAAGGACCTAAGGGCCTTATACCCTTTCCTGGCCATATTTTTTTACTCTGTAAGAACTACAGAAAATGGCACCCCAGAAGTTTCTTGGCCTCTCACCTACCTCTGCTTAGAAAAACATCTAAAAGTTTTTGCCTCCTTTTTTCCTCGGTTGTGTTAGGCAAAGCCATAGACACATAACCACAAGTAGAAGGGGCAGGATGTCGTTATGTGGCCCCCTCTTCCCCTCACCACTGGCCCGGTCTCTGGAGTGACCTCAGATTGAATTTACTCTCTGAATGCAAGCCCTGGGGGTTGTGTCAGCGATGCTGGAGATTCAATGACCCGTTTTCATGTACAGAGAGGAGCTTGCGGGCAGAGGGGCATCCAATGCGTGTGTACGGCAAAAGGAAAGGAGCCCTTTTTCTGCCTCTAGTTTCAGGTTTGGCTTGACCATTGTCTGATGCTGTTCAATGAAAGCCGGGCGCTGGGCAGGGAAGCAGCAGCCGACTACGACTACTCTAACAAGTGGCTTGTTAGTGAGGAATGTCCTGCGGTAAGTATGGAGCAGCCTTGTCACTTCTCAGCCAATCCTCTGAGGACAATAAGGAAGGAGGACAAAATGAGTGCAGCCCTCCTGGGCCTCGCCTTAAGAGTTTAAAAGCAAAATATTGATTTTGAGTTACCCTGCTTCAACTCAGCTTCACTCTCCTGATATTTTTATTCCCTTGTAGATTTCTGACTCCATTTGTTTTTTAAAGAAATCACTGGTGAAATTGTGGTGTGTCCATGTAACATTCCTGCGCCTAAAAATATGGTCAATTGACACCTTGAAGGTTTCCAGGCAACTCTAACCATTTGTGACATCTTTAGCTGCATCCCCAGTATGTTCAAAACAGATGAAGTGAATGAATTGATTTTAGCTGTATAAAACCCTTGACAAAAATCTCTTTGTGGCCATCCAGTTAGTCTCTTGATGATTTGTAGAGTATTTGCTTATGCCATGAACTTGATCCTTCCCACCTCTCTGCTTGTTTTTCAGCTAGCTCTTGCCATGGGTTCCTTGATCCTGAATGCACTGCAGTCACCTTCCCCAGAGCCGAAGCAAGAGCCAGAGTCAAACAATGCTGTACCTATAGCCGTGATGTCACCAGGTCAGACCTGAGCATTATATATGCCATAATGTACCATATAAACAGCGCTCAATGGTAGCAAGACAAAAAGAAGCAACTTCGTTAGGTGTTTTAAATGATTGCAACGCCCAGTTTGCCCAATAAAATCAGCAGATTTGTGTAACCTGATTCAAAGCCCCAGCAAAGACAAAGTGATTCTTCAACTTGCTTAAAGAGATAGTGCATAGAACAACACAGAAAAACCTTTCCCTTTGTCCCCAGAAAAAAATTGAACATTTGCATGTGATGAAACATGCAGTAGGCGAGGAATAAATTAAGTGCAGAACCTCAACTCCTTTAATCAAATAATCTGCTAAACTGACATTTATGTGTGTGGTCCAAAGGAAATTATTTTGAAGACATATGGTCTTTTGACTGTACCCTATTTTGGCTCAAGTTCCATTGTATTAACAAACATATAGATAAATTGTTGATGGGCTTGATTATTTTGGTTTTTTAAAGGTGCCTCTGAGTGTTTCTAACCCCAGGGATTCAAGCTTGTCCAAGTACAAAGCACAGTAACCACACATGATAAACAATAATTTCAGAGCTCAACATTTGGTGTCTCAGCTCCCCTTGACAAAAATGGAAGACTGAATCAGAGACAGGAGCCTGCTGGATACGCTGCTGGTGGGGCTGGAGTGCTGATAATAACACATCCTTCAAGAAGTGTAAGATATTCTTGATTAATTAAAGAAAGACTTACCTGAATCCAAGAAAAGCAGCAAACGCTTCTTCTGGCAGTAAAAGTGTGCAGCAGGGTGTGAGCAGGACACCAAGATCTGGCTTTGGCAAAGTATTTGATACATACAGAAGAGTTATGCCGATGCCTGGTGCCCTTGGTTGGCTAAACTGGTAATGACCACCTAATGCCTCTAACCTGGCTTCTCTGCAACACAAGCCATGGGATTTCTTCAGTCACTCCTGCATCGACTCCAGCTTTTCTGGTTGAGCAAGAGCATTTTCTGAAGGAAAGCATCAAGTCTGAAGGTACAGTGACAAAGAGTCGGGTAAGCTGTTCTTCTAATGTTAAAAAAAAAAAAAAAAAAAAGAGGAAGAAACCTGCTTCTCTAAAGTATCTGTTATTAGAGAAAGTGGGGTGATGCAACTGAGCTGATCTCTGCCATCAACAGGAAGATGTCCTGTTTGTTTCCCCTCATCTTCTCCAGATGCCTAGTCTGCTCCTCAGACCCTGCTGTGATTCAACTCAGTGGAATATTAATCCAGAGACAATCAAGATTTTCATACCAATGGCCACAGGAAAATCACATGGATGATTCTCCGTCAGCTGAGTTATTTAAAGCAAAGGGCCACATGAACACAGATCGACCAACAGTTTGAGTTGGGAAGGAGGGCCATGAGCCAAAAGTGGGGGGAGGGAGAAGCAAAGGATGGGAAGAATGGGGATTGCCACTTGAGGCAGAAACTAGTCAGCTTCAGCTTCTCTGGGGACTTTGTTTTCAGGGAAAAAGGATACTTGCATAATGTATAGAAACACACTGGAACCTATTATGTTCTACAGGTAGCCATGTCAATATGAAAAAGCTACCTCCTCTCCCACTGTGCGTGGCATCCGTATTACTGGTTCCTAATTGTACACAAGTAGGCAAGACCTTGGGGTCTGCATGCCGCAGGTGTACGGCTGCGCCTGAGACCCAGTGTGGGGCGAGAGCTGCTGGAGGGTTTGCTCTGCTCATGGTGATACCGTGCTGTCCTCCTGCAGGCTGTCCCTGGGCATATGGGGACATATGGGCTGCATGACATTGGTGTGTGACAGCCCGGCCAGTGAGGGACAGCTGAAGGACCTTTTCCAGATGCATTGGGAGCAAGAGGAACAGCAGCCATCCATAGATGCAGCATCTGATTTATTCTGCATTGCAGAGGTGAGACCGGGTTCCTACTGGTGTGATGGCACCAGCTCAGGTTGGGGAGGACCTGGCACCAGTTCTGGTCAGGGAGAAGCTTTACCTAAGAGCAAGCAACAACACTGCAGTGTGAAAGTGAAGTGTGCAGGGCTGCTGCAGGTGGGGATGGAGGAAGGGAGAGTCCTCGAAAGCCTGTGGGTTCATCCTGCTGCCTGCCCCATCACCCACAGCTTCACCTCCGGGGCCAAGGGGTGCAGCATCATACCCTGGTTTTCTGGCTGCTCTCTGGTGCATGTGTGGCTTCCTGTGGAGATGCTCTGAATTGCACTTGTTGGGAGCCTCCACAGCAGCCAACAGCATGCTGAAAAGCGTCATCCGAGATGTCTTGGCTTTCGCAGCATAAGCTTGTTTTAAAAAGTTGTGATCGTGTCAGCAAACTCAGCCCATCATGTTCCCCCTACCCTCCTGCTGAAACCGCAGCACACCCCACACTGACCAACCAGCACAAGCGGCGGTGTTTTCTCCAGCTGCCTGTGTCCGTGTTTCTGGATGGTCCAAGGAAGCCGAGCTCTCCCCTCAGCCTTGGGTGGGCAGGCCAGGGGTCCACTGCGGGGCCACCAGCAGCTGAAGCTGAGGAGAAGCAATCTTGGCTTCATGCTGCGGGGCTTGTTGCGTTTGGGAACAGGCGTTCGAATCTGGAGGGCTGCTGGGGCAGGCGGGGGGGTGGGATTTGCTTTCAAGCTGTGTCAATTGACTTCTGAGGCTTTTCTTTCTTGAGCTAGCCAAAGCGAGCCGAGGCAGATTTGCCGAGCGACTGCTGCTTCCTGCGCCTTGTGCCGGCACATGGGGGGAGAGGGATGGGGCCCAGGGAGCCAGAGCCCAGGGGACACTTCTTTCCCATTCACCTGCGTGGAGGAGCCTCCCCGAGGCTCTTGTGAGGGTGAGGAGGAGGCTGAAGAGCAGCTGTTTCTGTTTGTTGGTGGGTTTCTGGCAGGGCATCTGCTTGGGAATGGCATAGCAGAGTTTTCTCTCTGACTCCGTCCCCGCCGCAGGGGAAGGATGAGCAGGGAAGCCGCAAACAAAAGCAGGGCAGAGAGAGACGGGCTGGTGCTGCCTGACGATGCTTTTGGTTTTGAGGGCTTCACAGCCGTAGCCTTTCTGCAGCCGAGTGGAGCATGTGGAGGCAGATCACGCGCTCTCACACAGGCTCAGCCCCGTCTGCCAGGGTGAAGGGGGCAGGTGGAGATGCCGGCTCTCACAAGACAGACGTCCGCACAGCGGTGCAGCCCGGGCCCTGGGTGATGCTCTCCCCTGCCCTGGTTATGAATGCAGTGGGTGTCCTGGGAGGCTTCTTCTTGGAGTTTTGTTTTTCCCCTCAGCCCTGAGGCAGCCATGCCTTTGTACCCATCTCTGCCTTCCTGCCTGATGGAGGAGATTTGGGTAAGGAGTGACCGGAGCAGCCACCACACTTCCCCTGGGGACAGGGTGCCCCAGAGACAGGACGCAAAGCAGCTGGCAGGCAGCTGTGCCCGGCTGCACAGGGGACTGGCCAAAAAAAGTGCAAAGGTAGAGTTAGGAGGTCATGCCTATAGTAAAAATAAGGACTTAAGGAAGTTATAGAAAAATGTTTATTGGATAACATGCCCTGCCTACAAAGGTACCAATCTTTCCTTGGGCTATAAAGTCTAAATGTGAAAAAAAGCCGACAAAGTCATTTCAGAGCTGGCTGTGGTTTTCCTAGTCAGGCACTAGCATGGTCAGCCACCCAAACCATTGCTCTTCCAACATGGTAGTTGCTCAAAAGCGTTTATTTGAAAAAGAAAAACGTTATTCCAAGCGTCCAATTTAAATATACAGAAATCCAGATGGGAGAAGTGTTAATTTGAATTTACACATACGATATCACAGCCTGTAGGGGTTAAGGAGAAGGTAGAAAAATAAAACCTGTACTTTTTTTCATGTAAGTAAATTACACGATCAAGGGGGTTTTTTTTAAAAATGCTGTATTCCAAATGGCATCACTTTTACCCCTTCTGAAAAATATATTTAGCCGTAAGTGGAGGGTTTAGTAAGATCTGTCCCTGTTCCAGTGATAAGAATGACAAATTATTTTGGTAGCCAAGCCAGGTAAGGTAGCCAAGCTCAACCTAAGACTACTTCTGCACTTGTCCACTGGGATGTAATACAATCATTTTTCTAATATTACGCATATTCAACTCCAGAGTGTCAGCACTGGTGGCAGAAGTCTCCTGACACAGCTGGTGCAAGAAGAGCCAGAATAATAGCAGGAAAGGGCAGACAGGTAGGTGCTCAGTTTATTTAGCAGGGCTCACGGCCTTTGGCCAAGCTGTGCTTTCTGAAGACGTCAAAGGTGAGTTGCTCCCAGCCCAGGCACCATCTGCTCTGCTTTTTCTTCCAGTGGAAGTTTAAAGCGTTGAGACCATAAAAAGTTGGTTATATACCCCAGAGCACTCCAGTGCTGGCTGCAGGAAACCCAGCTGGACATGGACCACCGTCAGATAAACCAGCACCCAGTGGCTCCCTGGATGTGGAGTGCCAAGAGGCCGATGGGGCAATTCATGGGTACGAGCCATTGTGGGATGACATTAGGGCCTGTCTTAGCTTGCAGCCACCCTGGCCGTCCCTGTGCAGTGGAGACAGACATACAGGGCAGCTCATGGTGCAGTGGGATGTGGATCTAGAGCACTCCTGGGAAGGTGGGAAGCAGGTTTGAGCCTGGGTGCTGGGAAGGACCGGTGCTGGTGCAAGACCACTCAAGCCAATAGTAAGGATGCCTATGCCATAGAGTTGCCCACGCTGAAAAATAAGAAACGGGAAAGGTGTAGCTGGGGTGCCGGGGGGAGACAGTCCCTGGGGCTGCTGAGCCAGCAAGGGATGGAGGCATCGGGAAGGGGCTCTGCGGGGAAATACGGGCTAAACTTACGGGAGACATTCCGCCCCGGTGAATCTCTGCCGACTTCATGTGAGTTGCAACTGGGGACAGTTGTTGTCATTGCTATTGAGAAATGTGATGGGGGTGAACCTTGTCATAATTTTTTTTTGTTTAGTAACTGGTTTATTTTCCTGTGAATGGTAGTAACAGTTCAGCCTACGAAGCTGATGTAATTGTGAAACTTTTTTTCAGCTCAAATGCCCCTGCATGTATGCTTTAAAGCAGACTGCCTTAACGGCAGTTTGGCTGTGCCTAATACCCTTACGTAGTCTTTTTCTTTAACTTGTCTTTTTTTTATAATGATATTATGCTAAGGATTTTTTTAATGCTTCTTGTTACAAACATTGTTTCCAACTCTCATTTTTTGGTAACTGTTTGCAAGCTCTATAAAGTCAGAATTTCCAAAAGCAACAAGCTATGGCAAGTATTCAATCAGGATTTAATAGACGCTGCCATGCCCCTCTTTCCTTAGGAGGTTATTCACCTGGGCCTTTTGGGGATTCGCTAAAGCAGAGGTTGGTACATTTTCCAATTCACAGACCTTTAAACATTTTCTATGGAAACTGCAACATCCTTTAAAAAAAAATAAATGTTACTGGAGCTCCTGCCGTTTTACAGGAGGTGCTACATGGCTGAATGCACTTTTCATAGTCAAGTTTTGGGGATGTCTTCACTGTATCAGTTGAAAACTATTGATGTTTATTCAGATAGGCTTTGCATTAAGTCTTTCATGTAGAGAGACTTGTCACTAGGTGAATGAATAGACTGAGGCAGACTTCAGCTGAGTAGCACTGTACAGAGTCCACATCTTTGCAGAGGTGTAAGAAGTCTCTGGCAGACTCATATTTATTTGGAAGGAGAGGATGGGTAATGGGGAGCAAATTTAAAGACAACTCTGGCAAAAACTCTTTGCTTGGATAATGGGCATGCACTCCGGCTACTGAAGTTTGCAAGGCTGTGGTTTCAGCTAGGCATGCTTTAGCAGTCGTATAGGTTTATGGAGTTGCCTCACTCCTCTCCCATGCGTTCTGGCCCCCGTAGCACAGCATATGACCCCTAGCACAACCATGTGGGGATCTGGGCTATGAGGGTGGATTTTAAGAGCTGATTTAGGTTTTTGGCTGACAAGGAGATCCCACCAGTGGTTGGGCTGGCTCAGCTGAAGGGTCACTGGCCACAGCTGGGAATCGGAACGATGAAAAGGGCATGCCCCAAAGCAAAGTGCTGTGAACCTGCAGCCTGAGCTGCTTTATGTTAACTGAGCCACAGTAAATCATCATTCTAGCTCTTAGCCATATCAGATACCACCAGATTACACTTTGGTGAGAGAGACAGAAAGTGCAACTAGGCTTGATCTGCCACTGCCTATTATGATTCTGAACTGGCAGTTTTTTAACTCTGGGTTTTATGCAAGTGAGTATAGAGGAAGGCAGGCAGCGGAGAGTCAGTTCAGAGAGGTGTTACTGCCTCTGTCCTGGGTGTTTGAGATCAAATCTGGAGAGAGAAACCAGCACTGGCTGCTTTAACTCCCTAGTTGCTGCTCTCCTTAGAGCTGGGAGGGCTGACGATGTTACCGCCCCAGCCCCTGCCGGCTGTGCTGCGGCTAGACCAGCTGCCAAGCTGCCAGAGTTTAGGGTCCAGCACTTTCAGGAAAATCATTATTTATCTCCATATGCCTTAAAATGCCACCATGGGTCAGGAGCTGAAAGCAGATCAGACCATGGTTCAACAAATCTGGTTTTAAGATTCTTAGTACTAAATCAGAAGTGCTGTGGCCACGGGCCTCAGATTGCCGATTGGTACGCCCACACCCGGGCTCAGATTTCTTCAAAACACGGCGACAAGTTGAGTCTGCACCAGCAGCCTTTACGCTGAACCGGGTGCTGCCTACTCGCCTGCAGCTGGCTACACCTCTGTGGGGCGCGTGGACCAATTTGACAGAAACGTGACCACGTGCCTGAGCCTAAACTGGGTCAGATGAGCATCGCTGGGTGCTTCAGGTCTATCTCTGCTGAGCGCAGAGCCCCAGCCCTTGGTGGCCGTGCTGCAGGCAGGCGGCAGGCAGCAACCTGGCCAACCTGCCCTGGCTGATCTGCAGGGGAGGGTTCATCAGGGTGCCTGTGAAACCAGCGGAGGAAGTTACCACCCCACAGCTCTTTGTTTTTGTTCCCGTAATGCTGCTTGTCGCCTTCATTGTGCTGATGCAGCTGTTGGTAAGACTGCACGCTGAACCTGATCACTGAAGTAAGCAGGATTAAAAACACGCTCTTTTGGGAGGGGTTAATTATTAAGCAGAACTACCCCCAAGGCCTGATTTACAGCACAGTCTTCCAAATGTTTATACAGACTGGCCTGAGGGGTGAAGACCTGAGCTGTAGGAGTGGGCAGGCAACTTCCAGGGAACAGGAGACTTCATGGTCTGGTTTTGCCAATAAAACCAATACCTGGTGGGACTGCAGCCAGACCCCTTTCACTGCTGCTTGCAACAGCTATTCTCTACCTGGCACACTGCACTTGGGCTGTGGGCCTTTCACGTGGTACAGGACCGTGCTCTTGTATGTACTTCGTATTCTTCATCAGAGCTACATGTACCACTTTGACTCCTTCCTCCCGTGGGACAGGATTTCAGTGGCTTGCAGATTGCATTCTCTCTGACACAGATTTCTTGCATGCAAATCAAGAAGTTGAGAGGAAGACGAGGTAATGAATATGCTAAGCATGGAAAAGCGGCATATTGTTTTGGTTACGTTACAGTGCATTTAGAGCAGAAAACAATCAAATACGAGTATTGCAGAACCAAAACCCAGCAGTTCTGCATCGAAACATATGAGAACAAAGATGCATCGTTGCAGGATTTAAAGTTCTACTGAAAATAAGTGATTATGGCTTAAAATCTTTACTGAAAACAAGTGGCTATAATCTGTAAATTGTTTAGGAAAAGAAGAAATTATTTTCCATATTTTGAACATTTCTGCCTTGTTGCAGATTCCTTCTTTAGGATGCCGAGAAAGGTGTTGTTATATGATCAGGTGAGAGGACACAGAGAGGTGGAAATTTCAAAATAAAACTGCAGGAAAGGTTAGAAGAAGGTTGTGTTTAATGATTCCGTCAAGTCAGTAAATAAAGGCGTAGTCACAGGGGTTTATCCATTTGGTCAGCACAGGACTTCCACATTTCCCACTGCCCAGCCTTGAACATCAAATATGTGAATCTATTCCCTTCTTTATTCATTGCTGCACCCCTGGATTATAGTTCAGCTGGAATATTCTCCCAGTTCCAAGGGAACTGGTGGTGGTTTATCTCAGTATGTCCCCCTATAAATAATGAGATAGCCATAACCAGAGGGTCGCTTGCTGCCCTGCCCTCGTTCTGTCTGAAGGTTTTCCTGCTTCACCGAGACACAGGAGCAAGCAGGGCTCATCTGCAAAGCAACCTTGGTGGTGCGATGCTCCGAGCATCCCACCTGGGCCACTCTCCTGGGGGAGGCAAGGGAAGAGTCAGGCTCATAACTGGGACTGTGGGAGACGGGCAGCAACCTGCTGAGCCCACGCAGCTCAGTGCGTGAATGCAGGCAGCCAGGGAAGTGAGGTAGGGAAAGCTGCTGGGCTGTGAGGTGTTAGGTAAAGGTTGAGGACTGCTTCTGTTCATTTTGGAGCCTAAACTCTTCCACAAAGCCATTGTGGGAACGATGGTTTCCACCTTGCTGACTTGCTATAGCCCTGGATGTCACCACTTTTTCTCCCGTCTTTGCCTTAGCATGTCTTCTCTTCTCTCAGCCTTGCAGAATCTCTGAAGGAAAAGAAAAGGAAGGCTGTTAAAAATCACATCCCATAATGCAGCTTCCATTTTGAGCTTTCTTTGGTATCAGTGGTAGAGTGGTTCTCTTCTGCAACACAATGTGCCTCACCAAGAAATCCAATTCTGCATTGTCACATGATTAATACATATTTTGTATCTTTTTTAGAAATGCTTTCTAATTCATTAAAATTAATTTGTACAACCGTTAAAATCACTTAAAAGGCAATGAAATCAAATGGAACCTACAAATCGTAGCATCCTGACCCTCTCTTCCCTGCAACCTTTCAAACAGAGGTGTGCAAGACACAGATTATTTCTTTCTCTTTTCTTTTTAATCTTTTCTTCAACACACTACTAATCACTTAGTTAGTGATCACTTGATTTTGTGAAGCTGAGTCTCTTCTTGCATTTGGTAACCAAAATCACTGGGTTTTTTTCCTAGGTGATTCCTATCACATCAAAACTGGTAGTAAAACTGGACTTCAGCAGGAGCTTTGCCTGAGTAGGAACTTAAAGGATTTTGGCCACCCTGTGTTGCAAGAGAGCCTGTAGATTTGTGTGTGTGTGCGTGTGTGTGTGTCTGCATGTACATTGTACACATACATATATACATGTATATATAAAAAATCTGTGAAAATGCATAATTTCTTGGCTCTCATCCTAACCTTTGTGCAACTGGGTGCTGGGATCTGGATAGTCAGTGTGCTTAGCAGCACTTTTTAATGAAGAGGTGTTTTCTCCCTTGGAGCTGTCATTCTCTGCCACATCACAGACTCTTTCAGACAGAAAAATAATTGGCCACTTTCTCCGAGCGTGGAATCAGGGAGCCCCAGGGACCGGCAGAGTGCTCAGCGAACCGGGACAGCAGCTCACGGTGGCGCCCGCTAGTGTCCCCCTAACTTGTTCCTGGTGCTACTTCCCACGCGGGTCCTGCCCTCTGGGGCACCACCCACCCCTAAGCACCCGAATGAGGTCTGGTGGATGGTGCTATGAAATGTGACAGGCAAGACCCAAAACCCCAGAAGGAGACAGGTGAAACAAAATGGACAATTATTTCCAGAGCTGTTCCGCTACCAGATGGAAATGCAGGCTTGCTTTGCTTTCTTTTTTTTTTTTTCCCCCCTGAAACCTGTGTAATTGCTGCCTGGTGGGATCGTTTTCCATGTTTGCAGTAGGCTTTTTTATAATTTCACTTTAAAGGTGGATTTTTAGCAGCATTTATTCTACTTGGGAACTCCTAACATCCACCTTTCATCAAATATTCCCTGGAGTTGTTAGCATTCAGAAATAGGCAATGAATTAAAAATTCATCCTTTAGGACCTCCCACCTACTGCACCACATGTAGAAAACTGATGAAATAAATGGTCAAGGCGTCTACGCAGTCCTTGAGCCCCGGCTGGACATTAAGAGCACTTGCCTGGCAGGACCGTGCCAGTATCCCACACCAACCAAATGTTCAAACGCAAATACAATGCAGCTTACCCTCTCTTGCAAAGTAAGTTACTCTGGGTCCAGGTCTGCCACTTGCAAATCACTTCTCACTGCCCTAACAGCTCTTGTTACGACAGACAGTGCAGACCACGACCCTGCGACGTCCCGCTCCTTTTCCCAAGGGCAGGTAACTGAAGGAAGGATGGCCTGTGCCCTGCTCAGGTGCTGGTTGCCATCTGCCCCATGTGTGGAAGGCTCCTTCTCTCATAGCCGCCGTGATCAAAGGAGAAGCATGTCCTTGGCCTTGCTGTGGTACCTCATGGGCTGTGCGCTTAGGTCTGACTCACTCTCGCATGTAGTCGAGGAGAAAAGGCTGGACAGTGAGTTGGAGCCGCAGAAGCAGGAATTCCTCCCAAGAGCCAAGGACAGCCATCCTGCAGGTCCCGGCGTGTCCCCTGCAACCAGGCTGGCACCAGGAGCACGGGGTTAGGAAGGCGTCAGTCACCACCCCACGGGATGGAGGGGCACAGCCCCCGATCTCTATCGTTATGCTGGGGCTCTGTATTTTACCTGCCCCGTTGTTCTACAGCTGTCAAACTCTATGCCTTAGGCTACATCTAAGGGTAATTGGGAGGTGGGATTTTAGCTTGAGTAGGGCTGAATAAGGTGTAAACTAGGCAGAAATGTTGCCATGATAGTATTATGTTTACGAAGGCCTCACCACCCTGTGGACACCCCTTGCTACTTTTTAATGGGTCATACTAAAGGAGGTTGTATTTTAATTTGGATCAACACCTAAAACAAAAGATCAGAAGATTTTTTTTTTTCCACATCCTTTTCATATTGATTACATCCATTCCTTTTCTGCCCTTCAATCCATAGCTGTGGGCAACAGGAGAACCAGTAACTGCCTGAAATGGAATAGTGGGGAAAGGAAAGAATACAGTCAAAAAATGGAAAGAATAGGCATTTGTGAGACAGTTTAAAGTTCTTCTGTGGTGTTGCTCATTTGTCTGTTTTCATCTGCATAACTCAAACTCTTCAAGTTAAAATTTTCCCTCACTAATGTGCTAGGAATCAACACAATCATCTGTGCTAGAAAAAAAAAACAGTGATCATACTTCACTCACTGAAGTTAATTGGAGAGAAGTGGTGCAGGGATCCTTTCACGTTGTCCTTGTGTCACCGAGAAGCACATTATGGTGGCAAAGCAGCGATCGGTTCTGTTGTGAGGGGTGGGTGGATTTTTTGCAGGGTGGAGGCGTAGGTCACATCTTTTTTATTTCTTCATAACGTAACTTCGTTCTGCTCTATATGCCCTAAATCTCTGCTGCTAAAAAAAATAACAATAATTTAAAAAAAAAAGAAAGAAAAGAAAAAGATACGGACAATTCTGCAGGGCTGGTGGCAATGGCTAAACCCTTCCTGCCCGGAGCGAGGAGGCATCTCACCAGGGGGTCCACAGCCGTTTCCTCCTCAGCTAATGTTTTTCTGATGGAAGTTTTTCTGATTGCTTTTTGGGGTTTTTTTTTTCCTCCTTTCTGCCATTTAGGCAAAGCAGGGCGCCGGTGCCGACCTCCTGCCCCCGCAGCCCCCCAGGCCCGGCGCCCAGGAGGGCGCAGGCTCTGCAGGTGCGGGTACCTTTGAAACTCCCGTTCCTGCAAACGGGTTTCCGAGCCGAAATTCACGTGGCAAAGAAAGTGCCCATTTGCTTCGATTATTTCCTAACGACTCTGCTCGCCTCTTCCTTTGGTCTTGCTAGTACCCAGATGGGTAATTTTGGAGCTATCTGCGTGCATAAACTTGTTTTGAAGGCGCAGGGGTCTGCGAGCCCGGGTACTTAAAAACGCTTAGTGGGAATTAACAACTGAATGGGGAGCCCTAAGCACCCCGACGTGGGATCACATGCGACACAGGGACTTCAAAGCGACCGGCGTTAATCCGGCCGGATCGCCCCGCCACCGCCCCGCGCTGGGGATGGGGATGGAGCTGGGGAGGGGGCTGGAGCTGATGGGGCTGGGGCTGGGGATGGAGCTGGGGAGGGGGCTGGAGCTGATGGGGCTGGGGCTGG
>VYZW01014024.1:0-26330 GCA_013401315.1 Balaeniceps rex | reverse complement strand
GGGCGGTGCGGGGCTGGAGCTGCCCTCACCGGCCTGAGGCCGCCGCCGCCGCCGCAGACCCCCCGCCCGCTTGCGGGAGCATCTTCGGGACGCGGTCCCCCTCCGCTGGGCTCCCTCCCGCCACGGCCACCCCGCTTGGTCCCTGCCCTCCCCCCGAGCACGCCTGGGCCGGCTGGAGGGAAAGGTGCCAGCTCCATCCCACCTCCCGATGGCAACGGGCTGCTGGTGGAAACTGGGGAGAGCGGCTAGTAAACCCGAGCCCTCCCCAGGAGGGGAACCCTGCAGCTATCTCCTCACCTTCCCAGAGAGTACACATGTCGCCTCGGTTCTGCTTTCTGCTTATTTTTATAGCAGACTCGCCCGCCACGGCAGTTATTTAATATGTGGTTCCCTGCTAGGCCTTGCTGTTTGATTGCTGTCACAAATGATACCAGGTGAAATTCCTCATGCTTCTGCAATTACACAGTAGCTCACTGCTACTTGCTTTTCCAGCCCCTCGAGTTAATTGTTTTCCCCCTGTAAGTCTCATACTGCATGCACGTAGAGCGAACAAAAACCCAAATCCTCCAAAACTGATATTTCTCAGCTATTATGTTATCAGCAGGAAATATTTCATGGCTCTGACATCATAAGCCCCGAGCAGCATGAAGTTTATCAGGGCCTTCGCATGATGAAATTGTACTTTTTAAAGAGTTAGAACAAAAAGCGGAATGTCTTTTTACGGGATTTGAGCTGCTAATTTTAATTGCTGCTGCCATTTAAACAGTGCAGTTGAATCCAGGCTCTTTTCAACAGTCATTTCTGATGCAAAGCAGGGCAAGTAAGCCAAAACTAGCTGTTTAAAACTTTCTGTAATAGAGCTGTAAATACAAATAGGATCAAACTGAGCAGGTCTGTGGCCATCGCACTCATGTCATGGATCCTGTTATGTTCTCACATCTCTATCACATGACTGTCAGGCTGACAATTGGCACAAATCTATAAGCGAGTAAGTGATCTCACTTTAAAACCAGGGAAAAGGTGCTAGGCATCCGTCATGAAACTTACTGGAGGGTGGAAAGGCAAGCGTTTAAGTAGAGCTGTTTGGAGATCCCTATGCATGAATAATACAAAATATGAAATGTTGCTTGTGGTTACGGTTGTGTTTGTGATCCTAATTTCAGTCTCTTCCTTTCCTTAAGTTTCTACAACTCCATTTGGAGCAAGGAAACTCACCTGGAAACTAAAGCCAATTTAATATATTTCCCATTTCCCTTCTTGTAGGTTTCCCAAACATTTGTCAAATGATACTTTACAAAGACTTACACTTTCTCAAACAGACTTTTTTTTTTTTATCTTTTTCTTTCTTTAGGCAACAGGGTACCATAGGCCCAATGACAAAAGGCTGTTGTGTGGTCTTACCCACCAAAATTATCCATTGCCAGGAATTCACTCCAAGCACGGAATATCTTTATCCTTCTCTGTGCTTATACTGCCATATTTTACCGACTAGGATCAGACCTTGACTAGTTTTTACTAACCATTGCACTTCCCTTTAATTTAAAATCACAGATACGGATTTTTCATGTGTTATTTTTCTTTTAAGGAGGAGAAAGGAAGTGACCAATAAGGCTGCTTTGAATACCACTTTCTTTCCAAATACTGAGTTGTTTCTTCCAGCTCCTGATTCATTGACTCGTGTCTGTTCTTTCTGTTTCATATACCTCAGTTAGAAAAGGCTATCCTTTACTTTCTCGTTTTTATAAATTAGCCCCATACTTATTATTGGGTTTATGCATACTTATGTCCATTTTTTAAACATGTATGCCTGTATTCTGCCTTTTTAAATTGGTTTTGGTAGATAAGGAAGCGGCAGCTAAACTGAATTAATTACCAAAGGGTAAAATTGCTGTTAATGTGACACCATCCCCAGTTAATATTAAAGATAATAGTTCTTTGGTTTTGTAGGGTTATTGATTTCTTCTATTTAAAGTCCATACATATCTGCTTCAACAACAGCTGACTCTACTTTTTAACCCCTTGGGGTTCGAATTTTCACAACCTCGAAGTAGATTTTAAGCTACACTTCTTGTATCTTCAGGACTGTGTATGTATGCACACTGTAAATCCTACTTGGCGTAAACTAAAATGGACTGATGGTCTTTTCAGAACTTCCTTTCATTAGAAAATAAAGAGCATTTTCAATTAATTTACCCTCCTGACATTCCCACGAAAGAGATGGCTGTTGTCTGCATTTGACAGATGAAACAACCTGAGCACTGAAAGGGTGTAGCTGGTTTCTTCATAAAAATAGTCACTGAAGTTAAGCATCAAGCTGAAACGCCAAGCCTTGCACAGGCATATTAATACCTCCTTGATTTTTCTGGGTGCTGTAGGCGCTCCACAGCCTTGAAAAGAAAGGTATCAAGATTTAAAAAAAGGAAGCAGTCACATATGACTGGCCGCATTTGAAAAAACTCTGATTTAGTGATTTAAAAAATGACGTTCATTTGCCCAGCCAGATACTCTGTATGTAGTTGAAGGGGAAAAAAAAGCCAGACTGGGTGACTGGAAAAATAGAAAATCTGCAAAATCCCGGCACAAAGTTGACATAAAGGTGAAAATATCGAAGCCCTTTGGGAACCAGATGCTAGCAAATTGAAGAGGACATCCAGAAACTAACGGCTAGTTTTTAACCCAAATCAGGACAAGGAAAAAAATCACCTCACAGAAACTATTCAAACATAGTGCTCAGAAAACACCTGTCAATCCTGCCATGGTGACAGCAGGAATTAAGGAAAAGAAGACAGTGACAGAACAGCATTGCAGGTGATTCTGATAAGCAAAATTTTTAAGGTGTCTATATAGACCCAGTGGTGTGTGTATCCATATCCATATTTATAAGGATAAAGAACATATATGGCTATATATGGAGATATATGGATTTCCATATATATATATATACACACAGAGAGATATGTGTGTACAACATCCTGATAGAATAGATTTTATGGTTCCCAACTTCTTTCCCCTCTTAGGCCCTACTGAGCAGGGTACTTCAGATTAACAGTTTCAGTCCCACGAGTCCAAGCAATTTGTTGAAGCAGGGGGCTGTTTTCTGATATGCTGACCTCCCATGAAAGAGGAAAGGGCTCAATCCCAGCTGGAAAGCAAAGGATGAAATACTTCAGTACAGTGTGACTCCACCATAACTTAGGCTGCAGAAAATGAGCTCTTCTGGAATAGCTTTTTTAGAGTCAGAGATGCTCCCTGTTTGAATAAACCCCAGCAGTATATTTGAATAAAGCCAACAAAACAAGGTAATCTGTAACCCTTCAAAGACCTACATTTTCTTTCAACATTCTTTTTGTGGTTTGGAGGTTATTTTAGCAGACTTACGAACCTAACATGCTCCTTTCTGTTTCACCAGAGCCTGCTATTTCTGCAGTCTTATCTCTAAGATAACATCTGAAATGGTTGCGGGACCCATTCAGAAATCTCCGGTCCCACACATGACTGAAAATCCCGCACCTTCGTATGGCGATGTTCCCCGGCCAGACCCCGGAGAGGTCCGGGGCAGGGAGCAAGGATGGGGCCGGTTTGCAGGGGGCTGGGGAGGCGGGGGGGCAATCCCCCGGCTGCCTTCCCGACCCCCAGGAAGGGCAGTTTTGCAAGCTAAGGGAATGACAAATACCGGGTCCCAAGAATTTGGCTGGTGACTGCGGTGGTAACTTTAATTTGCGGGATGTGGGGCGGCGAGGTGGGGGGTGGGTTACAGCTTTTCCCGTACCATTCGGAGTGAATGAACGAGCCCTCGAATTACAGGCGGTTCCCCCGAGACCTCGCACGGCCGAAGCGTCGCTGAAGCCTTGCCCGACGGGGCTCCCGGGGGGGGGCAGCCCGGCCCCGGCCTCCCCACCACCGCCGCCGGGCCCCTGGCTCGGCAGGAGCTGCGGGGTGTGAGGCAGGGATCGAGGCCAGGCTGCTGCTCTCCCGAGCTGAGCTGAAAATAACCCCGAGTCTGGAAAGAGCTGGATGAAATCCTTCGTTCGTTAGGGAGAGCCTCACTCCAGGCGTATTTCGAACCAAATTGGAAAGCTCTCCCTTTCCCAGGACGGCCACGGTTTTCCCGCCCCCCCTCCGAGACTGAAATCCGCGGGAAACCTAAGCAACACCGAAAGCTTTTCTACCTTTCTCTGTTAAACCCGAGGTTAGCCGAGCCTGGGAGGAAAAAAACCCGCAGCAGCCTTGAACTAAGGGGCACCTGTCCCGCGGGGATGTTTTAAATCAGGGGACTCTTTCGGTCTATAATCTTGTAAAATTAACTCTCCTAAATCTGTAAAATCTCCTTCCCTCTCTGCTCTAGCCCAGGAAAGGCAGAGCCCAGGGGAGCGGGCTGCGGCGGCGGAGCCCCGGGCGGGGGCCGGCCCCGCGGAGAGCCGCGCCGGGTCTCGCCGGCCGCGGGAAGGGATGCAGGGGCTCAGCCTCCGCGGCGCCCAGCAGGATGCTCCTCGTTTTGTTTTGCTTTCAAAGCAGGGCTGCCCGGCCGGGCTCTGCTCCCCTCCTCACCCCGCGGTGAATGCAAACACCTTGCCGAGAAGGAGCGCGGGGAAAGGGCAGCAGCGCGCAGCGGCCGGTCCGCTTCGTGCCGGAGCGTCGGGCTACACCGACACATTTTTGTTGTCCTCCTCCGTCGGACGAGATCAGCGCAAAAATCGGGCCAAACATTATCCCGGAGAGAACGGGTGGTTAGGGCTGAGGGTGGTGGTGGTGGTGGTGGTATTTCAGCGCCGGCTGTGACCAGCCTGTCCCAGGCTCCCGCCTGTGTGGCCGCAGCCGGAGGTGGGCACAGCAGGAGCCCGTTCCCCCGTCTCTCGGCTCCGATCAGGGGTAGGGATTGAGCCCCGGCTGACCCGAGGGCCGCCGGTGCCCGTCCCCGTCCCCTGCCCTGGCGGGCACCGCCGGGCACGCAGGGCCCCCCGCCGCCGTGCGGGCGCCCAACTTGCGCAAGAGCCGCATCCCGGCAGGGCTCCGCCCGCGCCGTTGTCCCGACCTTTGGCGGCCGCCGGCAATTGTCGGCGATGTATCTGAGTCGCCCCGACGCGGCGCGGCCCGGCGGGTAGCGGGGGGCGAGCGGGGGCTCGGCGGGGCGGGCGGGAGAGCTCGGCTGCTCCAGCCCGGCCGCTTCCCCGCGGCCGGCGGGTCCTTCCGTCAGGCAACGAAATCCTCGCCGCTCGGCGGGTCTGGTTTAAAATTCAGCCGTGAGGAGGAGGCAGGTTTTTGCAGCACTCCCTGCGAGCCGGCTGGCGGCGAGCAGAGGGCGAGGGGCTGCGGATTTGCAGCTGCGAGTCGTTCTGGCGGGCTCTGCCCGCTCCGCAAAATCACACGGGCGTCTACACCTTCCCGAGTGCTGTTGCCTTACCCTTTGGGGCAGAAGGCTCCGATTTTTGCGCGGAGAGAAAGCGCCAAACAGATCTGGCACCCGCCTGAATTATAAACCTGCCTTCCCGGTGGGAGATGCCGAAGGGGAACGCGGATTGCCAGAAACCGACTGCGGAGTTCCCGAAAACTGTAATTGCAAACCAGGCCCGCCGCTTCCCACAGAGACGTCCCCGAGTAGGTGAAACGTGTCACCCCCGTGATAACGACGCTGCCGGGGGAGCGGAGAGGGGGGAAGGCGGCTGTTGGGCTCAGCCGAGGCACAAACCGAATTGGTTGAACGGCGAGACGGCCAGCGCAGCGGTCCCGGGGGCTAGTGTCACCCGCCCCGTCTCAGCGGTCCGGCGGATCGCCGCTGTCCCTCCCTGCTGGGTGCCGGTGCTGGGACCGGCTCTCCACCCCCGGTTTCCCCCTTTCGTCCCCGTCCCTCTCTCCCCGCCGCGGACCCTCCCCTCCGTGCCCCAGCGGCGGTGCGCCTGGGAGGCCGGTGCCACAGCGGCTAAAGGTCTTTTTTTGGGGGGGAGGGTAAGTCGGGCCCTCCACCGCGGCCACCGCGGGGTGATGCGGGCGTTCCCCTCACTCCGAGCGGCGCGGGGGACGGGGCGGGCCGGGGCCCCTCCGGTAGCCGGCTGCGGGAAGGGGGGCTGGGGAGGGGGACACACACACCAGAGTCACAGGTGACTTGTTCCAATTAGTAGCTGTCTAATTAAATTAGTGTCACGCGGCCCAGCCAATGGGCCGGCGGGGGTGGAGGGCGGCGATGAGACAGCCCGGCGCAAGCCCCTCCCCGGCGGCCCGAGGAGCCCGGCGCGCCGGTATAAATTGCCTCGGCGGAGCTTTGCTGCAGCGCTGAGCGGCCGCGGGTCGGGGTGGTCGCTGGGTTGTGTGGGCNCCGGGCTCGCCGCCGCGCCTCGACCTGGACAAGACGCCCAAGAAGTTCGGGGCGGCCCCCGCCGTGCTGGGCGAGGCGGAGGCGGGCGAGCCGCCCTTCGCCGCCCCCAAGCCAGACGGCCGCAAGGCTACCCCCTGCGGGGAGGAGGAGCTGCCCCCGGCCGCCGCCGCCCGCTACTCCATGGACAGCCTCAGCCCCGAGCGCTACTACCTGCAGTCCCCCGGGCCTCCCGGGGCCGAGCTGGGGGGGCCATGCGCCCTCTTCCCCTACCCGCCGGCGGCGCAGCACGGCGCCGTCTACCAGCCGCCCGGCGGGGCGCGCTACCCCTACGGCTCGGTACTGTCGCCGGGCGGCTTCGCGGGCGCCGTCTGCTCGCCCGGCGGCCGGGCGCAGTTTGGCGGCGGCGGGTACCAGTACGGGCAGGCAGCGGCCGGCGGACCCCTCTACGGCCCTTACTCGGCGGCGTCGGGCTCCTGCGGTGGGCTAGGGGCGCTGGGGGTGCCGGCCGCCGGCCCGGGGCTGCGGGCGCAGGTCTTCCTCTGCAACCGGCCCCTCTGGCTCAAGTTCCACCGGCATCAGACGGAGATGATCATCACCAAGCAGGGCCGGTAAGCGGGCAAGGGGTGGGCCGAAACCGCAGGGAAGCGGGGGCGGGGGGCGCCCGGGGCCGCTCCGCGGCGGGCAGCGCTGCCCGCTCCCCCGGGAAGGAGATGCGCGCCCTCCCCGTCGGTGGTGCCCTCCGGCCCGGGGATGCTTTCCCCGAAAAGCGGCTCTCCCGATTTCCCCATGTTCGGCGGCCGGGAGATGAGGCGGGGGGTCGGTTGGGGCTCACCGCCTGCCTCCTTGGTCTCCCCGGCGCCGGGACGGACGGGGCACCCCGCGGCCGGCTCCAGCTGCTGCCGGGGCCCGCGCCCTGTTCCCTGGCCCGCCTCGCATACCGTGTGCTTTTCCTCCCCTCCCCAGGAGGATGTTTCCTTTCCTGAGCTTTAACATCACTGGCCTCAACCCCACGGCCCACTACAACGTCTTCGTGGAGGTGGTGTTGGCGGACCCCAATCACTGGCGTTTCCAGGGGGGCAAGTGGGTGACCTGCGGCAAAGCCGACAACAACATGCAAGGTAGGTACGGGTTCTCCGGGGTCTCCCCGCCGCCTTCCCCCGCCGGTCGGCTTCCCAGAAAGGGTTCCCGCTTCGCCCCCAACTCTGCAGGGTCTTCCCCACCCCCGGCATCCCGCTGCGGGCAGAGCTACGCTTTTAAGGGCGTCTTGCAACTTTTTTTTCCTTCCACGCCGCGGTGCGTGAGGCTGTGCGGGAGAGGGGATGCGGGGGAACCCGAAGTGCTGCCCGGGCCCTGCTGCCCGCCCTGCCCCACTGCTCCTAGCTGCCGGCGGTGGAACAAAGCGCCGGTGCCCGGCGGCTGCTTTATGTGCTTATCTTCCCCAGGCAACAAGGTTTACGTTCACCCCGAGTCGCCCAACACCGGGGCTCACTGGATGAGGCAGGAGATTTCTTTCGGGAAGCTGAAGCTAACGAACAACAAAGGTGCTAACAACAACAACGCACAGGTAAATGGGGGAAGGAAGGCAGGCTTGAGGGGCTCTTGGTAGCTCAGCCAGAGGAGCCCTGGGGTTTTGGGGCTTTACAGCATTTAATCGAGCAGCTAGATTGCTGTTTGTGTGACTTGTTCCCCTCTTGAACTGGATCGTAGATCTTGTTTTCTAGTTGTCTTCATAAGGAGAAGCAATGTCAGAAATAGATGTATGAATTTCCTTGTCTTTAGCCAATATATCTATCTACAGAGTTGCTCAAGAAGTGGGAGTGTAGCTGATAGCTCTTGTTTTCCTGCAAGATTCTAGCATATTAGCAACCTAGTGAAACAGGGCTACAAGCTGTGAAGCATCTCCTGTTAACAGTTAAAATTGCTTCATTCCCAAGTCAAAAGATTACAGCAAAAATGTTGGGCTATAAAATAGATCTCTTAATGTTAGATGCATATTTGTCTAAAGATCTTGTCTCTTCCATGGTTCTTTTTAGATGATAGTACTGCAATCTCTACATAAGTACCAGCCCCGGCTTCACATCGTGGAAGTGACTGAAGATGGTGTTGAAGATCTGAATGATTCCTCGAAGACTCAAACATTTATTTTCCCTGAAACGCAGTTCATAGCAGTTACAGCATATCAAAACACTGATGTAAGCATGGATGTATAAAATGACAATTAAGAATAAATTTGTCTTGTGGGTTCAACATCTCATCTTACTATATTCTGCTTTCACTTTTAGATTACCCAGCTCAAAATTGACCATAATCCTTTCGCGAAAGGCTTCAGAGACAACTATGACTCGTAAGTACTCTTCTGTCTTCTCTTGCAGCTGTCTTTGTCTAGGAGGCATGATTCTGGCCTGAAATGTGTGGAAGAGTTGTTCTTTGGACACTACTTCAGTTATTCAGAAATAGTAATACTTCTACTGGCAGCTCTGCTAGCTGATGTGTTCCTGTCAAAAACATTAAATGTCTGTCTAGAAATATTAAATGTCTGTTTGAATAGTTACTATATTGTGCAGCAGTCTTCTGAATTTCGGTAGAAAATTGTGTACTGGCAGAACCTAGCTGGCCTGCAGATTGGCAGTAGTGTATCGGGTGTATACACAGAGCAGGCAACTTCTTTGAACTGTCAGCAGACGACTTGCCTAGTGCTCACTTTCTAGCATCAAATGGCCTTTGAAAAACTAGAGCTGTATATATACAAGTATGGCTTCTGGGAGGAAGGTGCTGCACCTCATTTAAAATGGGTTGGCTAGCAGAGAACAGCGTACATGTGTAGCAGTAATACTAGAAATTTTATACTGGTCTAGGAAAAACAACTCCTAAATTGGATAAAATTGAACAGCCATCCAGTTAAACCTAGTTGTAATTCTAATAGGGGAAATAACTCTGTTTCTTCTGATTTGTGTGTTTGTGTTTTACTATCATACTGGAATTGTAAAGAACAATGCTCAGTATTTCTCTTTTATGTTGTAGCATGTACACAGCTTCAGAAAATGACAGATTAACTCCATCTCCCACGGATTCTCCTAGATCCCACCAGATCGTCCCTGGCGCCCGATACAGCGTGCAACCGTTCTTCCAAGAACAGTTTGTCAACAACCTGCCCCCAGCCAGGTTTTACAACAGTGAGAGAACTGTCCCTCAGACAAACGGCTTGCTCTCCCCACAGCAGAACGAAGAGGTGGCCAGCCCTCCTCAGCGGTGGTTTGTTACGCCTGTACAACAGCCCAGTGCCAACAAACTGGACATGAACTCATATGAGACGGAGTATTCTTCTAGCACCTTGCTCCCTTACGGCATTAAATCCCTCCCCCTTCAGACATCCCATGCTCTGGGATACTACCCTGACCCGACACTTCCATCCATGGCAGGCTGGGGGAGCAGGGGCTCTTACCAGAGAAAAATGACAACAGGATTACCTTGGACCTCCAGAACAAGTCCTCCAGGTTTCTCTGAAGATCAGCTTTCCAAGGAGAAGGTGAAAGAAGAAATCGGCTCATCCTGGATAGAGACCCCACCCTCCATAAAATCTCTAGATTCAAATGATTCTGGGGTCTACACAGGTGCTTGTAAGAGAAGACGGCTCTCCCCTAGCACTTCCAGCAATGAAAATTCCCCGACTATGAAATGTGAGGATGTTAACGCTGAGGACTATAGCAAAGACACTTCAAAAGGCATGGGCTACTACGCATTCTATACTAGTTCTTAAAGCATCCTTTTATTCCAATTGGCTCATTTTTTTCAGGGTGGCCTTGGTTTTTTTGCATTACAATTGCCAAGAAGACTCTTGCCTTCCACCTTGAATTGTTGTGTGCAATTCTAAAGAAGGTGCCAAAGGTTTTTGACTGTTGCAGGTAATGAAGTAGGGAAAGAGTGAACTGTGGTAGAATTCTTGCCCTCTTTTAGAAGGAACCACATGTGGAAGCTGTAAGCAGGAGCCTAGATTTTTACAATGTGGCTTATTTATTGGAGACACTAAAGTGTACAGTTAGGCTTGGCTCAGAGGCCTGATCAAATCTATGCACTCCTGAGCAAGGAAATAGGGGGGTGGGATCCCAAATTAATTTTATTCCCTGCCTGCCCCTCTGATAAAAGGGGGCTGTGTTGCAGGGAGCTGCACAAATGCTATGTTCTGCTTTAGACTGAGCTGGCTTCTTCAACCCTTGTCTGCAGCACAGGTGGCTGAGTCAGATATTGCTCAGCTAAGGCTTTCTTTGGCAGAAGATGGCCAAAATAAGGCCTGCTTGCCAGGCAGGATTTTGACTTGAAGGTCTTGTGGCTAATGATGGGGTTGCAATGACCAAATCTGACTTTTCTTAGTTTAGAACTTGCATTAATAAAAACATGCCTCCATCCCAAAAGCCTAACCTTTATCGAGGTGGCCAAAAACAAAGTGTACAGTTGTGTTTTGTCTAGGTACACTGTAGAATATTGTGGAATAATATATAAATAGTTGACCTATAGCTGTTCAGTCAGAAGGACCTCCAGTGGTGCTTTGAAGTTCAAAAGGCATTTTTTTGGTTAATCAAACTTAGCATATGGAGCATTGCAAAAATATTAAGAGATTTCTATTTACGTGTACGTAAAGTGACTTTCAGCTGCCCTGTATGAAACTGGAAGTGATGTAACTTACCCACTCTTCTTGCCTATAGTTTCAGCAATTTTAAACTGATCAGCCCTAGAGCACTGGCACACAAACTTATTCTGACAAGACTTGGTTCTGTTTTCTTTTTCTGTGTACATAGTAGTAATTTTTAATAAATGTGGTGGTGCCAGGGATAATAGTGGGGATGGCTCTCTGCCTTTTCTTTGCCTCTATCACGTGTCCTAGCTGGGGGGAAGATGAGGAGGGAGCCCAATCCTTGAGGTGCTACATCCCTAAGGAATGGGGGCTGAGATGCCTTTAAATCTAACCATCTCTTGCTAAGTTTCTCCTTGCTGCTCTATCACTTGTACTCTGCTCATCTGGATGCTGTTATCTGGTTTTACTAATTTTTTTTAATTATATCTTCTGGTTTGCCCTGGTTCTCCTGTAATTTCCCCCCCCTCCAAGTTCTGAGCCCCCAGCTTGGTCCAAAATCCATCGGTGCCTCTTTTCCCCTGCCACACATACACTCCCCACCCCCGTCTGCGGGAGGCGAGGTGTGAGCTCAGCCCTCGTTCTGGGGAGCGATTTGTGACCTGGGCTTGCCTTGCCTTCCCCCCGCAGCAGCGGGGTTGCCTCCTCCCGCCCCCATCGTTTCCCGGAACACAGTAAGAAATTCCCCTGCCCGCTTATCGGGGGAGAAAGCCCCTCCTGGCAGAGCAATTGAATCCCAGCTCCCGCGGCAGCAGGACCTTTCCTGAGGATATGCAGGCAGTAATGGGATTAAACTGTTAGCGATGCCCGGCTGCAAACAAAATAAACCAGGGGCTGAGGCCGGGGCCCGCCCTGGAGGAGGTAACGCGATTGGGGGGCACTGGCAGGGCCCCCGGGCGGCTCCCCCCGGTCCGGAGCGGAGAGCGGCGGATTTCCGAGGAGATTTCGATCAGCTTTTCCCTTCCCGGTGCGAGGCTCCGGCTCTGCGCGTTGGCAAGCGAAACAAATCGGTGTCCTTCTGCACAAGGAGTCACATTCCATTTGGGACAGAAGGGGACTCGCGATAATTTTTAAGCGACTGGGGACGCAATTTTTTTTTTATTTTTCCCTATTTTTTTTTCTTCTAAGTGGGGGATACCCCCTCCCGGAAAAGCCCCCTGGAAAAGCAGGCTGTCCCCCGTTTCTAGCCGGGGGTGCGCTGGCATGCCGGCCGCGCCTCGCCTACCCTTCCCGGGCTGCAAACACCGACGATAACAGCGCTCCGGTGCGCGATTCCGTGGCGGTGTGTTATTAAAGGCTGTATATTTTTGCACGGCACAGTTAAAAAGAACTTAATACTTGTGAAAAGTCCTCACACTGCTTAATAGAAACATAAGTGCCTGGCTGGCCCCAATTAACACCTTGTGATTATAATGCATTCCTAAAATGGGGTGTCAGACGCCAAATTGTGAATAAAGGTAGCTAATTAATCTTCATAGGATGACACTGATAAACAACTCTATATTTAAATAAAGATCAAGGAACTGAATGCTTCTTATTTGTTTACATTAACAGAAGATAAAGTTAACTACCCTTGCGCTTTGCTTCGTAATGTGATTTACTGAGACAAAACAGCAGGCTCCGGGTGCAGAGTCCCGCCTAGCCTCGGCGGGCTCTTTATCGCGGGTTTGGAGGGAGGGGGAGACCCCGAGGATGGCTGCCCCTTCCTCCACAGCCGTTGCAATGACACCCGCGGGCAAGTCCCGGGAATAGGCGGCACATTCGCCTCGCAGCTTGCGGGTAGAAAACGCTGTAAGGAAACGTGCGCCCGTCGGCCCCGTCCCTGCGATGTCGGTAGCTCTCGCATGAAAACTGCGTGCGACTTTGAAACGGGGATGGAGGGCAGGCAGAGTCTGGAGGAAAGCTAAATAAAAGTAGTTATTTACACCATTGCGGTGCTGCACAATGAGAGGCGAACGGTGAAGCTGCAAAACCCTAGTTCTCGGTTAAAGGAAAATCCAGGCTGTTGGCCGGAGGGTGCCCGCTTCAGCTTTGCTCCGTGCGGGCTCTGCCCGCCCCGAGGGCTCCGCTCCTTCCCCTTCCTCCGACCCGCTGGCCCCGTGAAACGGGGATGGATATACGGGTGTAACCGTTTGAGGCCGTTCCCCGCGATTTAGCAATTTTCGGGGGTGTTTCCCCACTGAGCCGAGGGAGCGGTTCGGTGCTCTGCGTGCGTAGCCTTTATTTGTTTTTAATAGCATGGACGCCTGGTGGGTCAATAACTGTAGCGGAGACGAGTTCGTCCCGGGACGGGGATGACCACTCCTCAGCAAAGACTCTTTTTTCTGGTTTTTTTTGGTTTTTTTTTATTTATTTTTCGTTAAAGCAGACCCGACAGCTCATCACCTCTCCCACCTGTACTCGTTGCAGCAGCACATCGGGAGGAACCATCTGATTTTTTTTTTTTTTCCCCCCAACGAAACTGCGTCCCTCGCTGTTCGCCCCGAACTGCATCACCGGTGCTTCACACCCGGGCGGGAAAACGAAACGACCGCGAAACCCTTCTTCTTCCGACGGCGTGTCCCCGACCCCGTCGGGAGAAAGGGGTTCCCTCCCCGCGGCGGCGGTCTCAGCGCTCCGAGGAGGACGGAGCAGGTATTTTTCGGTGTGTTCTCTCTTCGAGTAACATCGTGGGGTTTTACTTTCGGTCTGAATTTCTGCTCCCACCTTCCTCAACGCCGCCTTTTCACCACCTGCTCGCTTGTTTCCACCTCCTCCTCTCTGCGGGGAGCGCGGCGGTAACGGAGGGGGGTTTCCCAGGAACGGTTATTTTCGCAGTCGCCGTCGCCGCCCTTCCCTCAAGGCCGCCCTGAGGGGAGGGCGACGGCGGCCGAGGCGAGAATAGGCCCCCGATGGCTCTTGCGGTACCGCTACGTTTCAGAAATGCCCCTTCCCGCCGGGACTACCGGCTAGGGGTGCCGGGGGAGCCGGCGATGGGCGGCCGTGGAGCCCCGACCCAGCGGAGAAAATGGCGCCGAGGGGGTTGAGGCGAGGGAGATAGGGCCCGCCGGTGCTTTCCTCGCGCCCGTCCACCCCATGAAATGGGGTTTTGCTGCCGTCGGTGCTATTACTACTAATTTTTCAATGTTTGTCCCACATTTTTTTTGTACATACAAGCCCGTTCCCCACCCCTTTGAGGTGTCCGTAGCCCACTCCTCCACTTCCAAAATCTCCATAGCCCTGTGCATAATAATATGACTAATATAAATATGACTCTAATCCTTATTGGAAGGATTTTAGTGCTTGCTGGAGATCACAAATATGTAATCCAGGGGAGAATGACATTAGGCTGAAAGTGTGGAGTGCAAAATATGATTTGAATAAAATGATAGGGTGGTATCTAATATTTCCTTTAGGGACTGCTATACTCTGAGCTGTCACAACCGATTGTGTAAATAGATGAGACTGAGGAATGTGATCCTAATCATATTGATGAAACATTCATCTGAAAGACCGAGCACAACCAGAAGGGACTCACTAGGAATACAATTAAATCCTAATCTGGGGAGGACGAATCCTCTGAAGGCTTTCCTCTAACCTGCCACCCTCTCCCCCCTTTTCATTTTGGAGTCAAATAAAATGCAGACGAGGAAATAAAGGTGAAATGGAGTGCTGGGTGGTTTGCCTGCCTGAAGGACTGCATTAACACAGGGAGTGCTGGGTGCGAAGGAGGTAAATCTCCAGTCTGACCCTGCAGATAAGAATAAATAAAGGCCTAACTTTACTTGCAGGGGTAACTACCTGCCTGCAGAGGGTTTCCACCTGTGAGTGGTGTTGATCAGGTGCAGGAGGCCTGTGTGTCTGGAGGAAGAGTCCTTCTCCCACCTGGGCTTTGACCATCAGGTCAGTCCTAGGCTTGTGAGCAAAATGTAGTCTTCTGTCTGTTGTATGCCATTTAGTTTCCATCTGTGGCAGGGAACCGATTTCTTGCTGATAATATTTATTAGCAAAGGGGTTATTTTCCAACCTTCCACCAGCTGGTTCTGTCTGGCCCTCATTGCCATGGCCTCAGACTGCCTTTCAGTAGTGTAGTGCATTGAGTGAAATGGTGTCAGGCAGTTTGTCTTCACTGCATGTGGTGATAATCCCCTCAGATCATGAAAGAAATAGGTCAGTAACTGCTATAAGGGGACCAGTCTATTTTGACCATTGTCCCTCAAAAGATGGTCTGAGAAGATGGATGGGACAAGGCTCCAGTTGTGGTTCCTGTAACAGTACTAAAACCAGGCTGACTGGTTTTCATTACTTCTTGTTTTTGGGGAAGGTGTTGAACAGGCGCATTTCCCTAATGCATACCACCTTTTGACTTATACTACTAAAATGAATTCAAGCTATGAATACCTGAATTCCCATGATGGTGTTTAAAGCTTGAAAAGCAGCCTGCAGCCTGTCTTCTTCATCCTGCCACTGTTTAAAGTCAGGCTTCCTTTGAGTGTCTAAGACCCAAATCTGATTTGATGTTTTTAGAGCTTTTTCAAAGTAGCTAGTTTTTTATCAGCAAGCTCAGGCAAAGAGCAAGGTGAGTTCTTTCTGCGTGGAGTGTTCTCCATGGAAAGAAAGGCCCAAAGACAACGTTAGTTCTTTTCTAGCGGGGCATGATATCTGTAGATGAGCGAAGGATGCGTGGACTGGGACATCAGTTAACAAATCTGTAGCAGGAGTTCTGTATAAATCCATATTCTCTTCTGCTGAAGTATAAGCTCTGCAGATTTACGGTTTACAGGAGTCTTATGGTTGAAGTAGGCACTACTAAAGTGGTTGTAACGTAAAGTTGTATCATTTTAACAGGTTTGGGATGAAACATCATGTTAGGTTCATCTGTACCGTGATTGTATATATTGAGGGCAAAGGAGTCAGTTCTGTTACGATTGTTCCTTGGTTTTCTTACAGCAGGGTTAGGTTTTTGTAGTGTAGATAGGGCACTAATTGTTAAACTTCATGGAACAGTTATAATCCCATTTGTCCATAAAGCAATACAGTGCTTGTAAATTGCTTGGCACAGTTGCAAATTTCCTTTGAGGAAGAAAACAATCCATCTTTATTTTTAACATAAACTGTTTCCTATAGGAAAATTCTAGACTGGACTAATCCTAGACTGTTCCTATATGAATAGCAAGCGTACTTAGCTATCTGTTTTTAGGGTCTTCTGCCTTCCTGTTCGATAAATTGGTAGCAATGCTCTGGCCGTTCTTCTGGGGAGAGGAATTCTTTGGAAACTAACTGGTTTGTAATGTGTTGATGCTTGCTTGTTCTTAGTGGTAAGTTCTGAATAGCAGAAATATTATTACTTTCCTCTCCTTACTTCCTATGCTGAGTAAGAATATAAGAACATGATATTCCTGCCCTAATGAAGGTATATTTTAGGCAGGGAGAGCTCTTAAACCGATGCTTCAGAGATCATGTCAATGCAAAGAAGAATTTTCAGGAGCTATTCACAACAGTAGGTAAATTTTACCCTATCTCTTCCTCCAGATAGGACAGACAAAGCCTCACCTGCATAGCCTAGTCTCCGCTGACTCATCAAGTAGCTTATTTTCCTGTAGCTTTGTGTTTTATGTCTCAAGATGTAGTTAACCCAACTCTTCAGTTACTTGAATCAGCAAAGGCAGGATTCTGCTCTGCTGCCTTTACATTGCAATTCCTTTGCAGGATCATTTGCGAGAAAGGATTAGGTGAATTTCTTGTTTTAGTGGAAATGTCTTTGATCCAGAAGAAAAAATTATGGCAAAAATCTGTGACATTGGAATGGTTTTGGTTTTACTCACAGAAAGGGTAATGTTCCTGAAGTTTGTGCCAGCAATGATCTGAATAGCAGATAAATCTGCATTGTAAAGCTATGTTTCAAATGTGCAATATATTTCTCTACTTGATCTGCTTAAATTATATGTACATAATAAACCTCTGGAAATGCCTGGGACTTTCTGATTGGATAGAGATGCCACAGTGGTACAATCACAGCATTTAGGTAACTGTGGGAGTACAGTGAAGCATAGGTTTACAGCACCTCTCATACCCCACAACAGCTGCCCACAGGCACGTGCTTGCTCCATAGTTTACTTTGTAGACCCCTGCCTATGGTTAGGTCTAGTGCTTTCCTGATTTCAACCACGGGAAGAGAAAGCCATTCCCATAGGTTTTAGAAAACACAAGCTCCCTATTTTTGCTGTGCTACAAAAGGCTTAATCATTGCATAGTACAATGGAACATGTCTAATAGTCTGAATGCAGTTTCATCTCACAAAAATTGTGATTATGATGTGGGTTCAGTTCTTGTTTCTGACATTCCCATTGAGTGAGAATCCGTAGGGAGATGCAATTCCCCTGGAAATGGCCCGAAATATTAGGAGTTCCATTGTCTTTGATCAGCAGCTGCAGGTGGGATGCTGCGTGGCAGGCTGCTTTCCGTTTCACGTTTGGAGTGATTATCTGGAGGAACAAGGAGTGTGTTTGGCTCTAGTACACCACGCTATACAAGAAATGAACAAAGAGACAAAAAGTATTGGGGTATTTACCAGAGAGTTAAAAAACCAAAGCCCACAACCATTGATTGGATTGCTCTGAACTGTGGGGTGGTGACTGATTTCTGCTAGACTGGACTGTGGGTGTTTTTGGTAAGTGGCTAAGGTAGTTGCCTGTGTCTCCCCCTGCTCTGAGTTGTACTCTGCAGGGAAGCATGGAGAATACAAGATGAGAGGCAACGCCCTTCTGGTGTTTTCTCAACCTACCCAGGGACTGGACGTTGAAGAAAACACGGATCCCTTTTCTTGTTGGTGGGGTATTCTCCAAACAAGAGTCTCAGGGAGGGCCAAAGCAGCAGCAAACAAGGCAAATTGTGTTCATCCACCCTGTTCACTTCAATCAGATTTGATCTGCATCATTCTCCACGCTGGTATTAATATTGTTATGCTGAGAAGTGCTAATGGCCGCCCATAATGTTTAAAGGTCATTGAAGTATTGAGTGAAAAAACTCTATAGAAAGACTTAAAGATTGGCCATAACCACACCTAAAAAAATCCTGATGGAGACTTAAGTGGATTAACTCTCTCTTTTGTCTATCAGCTAAAGCTTTCAGTCTCCTCTATTATAGCAGCTACAGAGGTTAACAGCTAGGCCAAAGCATCTCAAGTCTTATGGTGTATCTTTACTGAAGAGGAAGGGTGAAGCTATGGGAGGCAGTTTGAGCTGATCCAAGGTTTCACTTGCTGCTGAGAAAAGAGAAAGGTTCTTACCCCTCCTCAGTCTTTCCTTTTTATGCTTGGTGTGTGGGTTCACTTCTTACCTTGTACTAGCTGTGGGGCTCATCAAACCACTCTGTGAGTCGATTCATTTTACAGATTTGGCAGAAAACATATCCAGGAGAAAAGGATAATTGCATTCTGCTGGGTTCACGAGTTGAATCAGCTCAACTAAGACCTAACAAGAGTCAGAGACAGGGCAAAGGAGAGGGCAAGATTACATGGCCAGGACTGGTGGAGAAGGGAGTTATAAGCAACCTCCCAGGGACTGTAGGAAGAGAGGACAAAATTTGGCTTTGGTATAACCTTATGTTGACTTAATTGTGAAACTGTGAAATTGCAGCTTTATCATTCAAAGAGACAAACCTCTCCGCTTCAGATTGAATGGTGTTTCCCCAGGCTTTTGGGATAAATGCTTCATTGCTGCCTTGCTGTTCGTTCTGAGTGTCCAGAAAGTCCAAGGTCCCTGGGAAAGAATCACAAAGTCACTCCCTGTGTCACAGCTTTAAGAAATGTGGGTGGTCAGGTAGGAAGAGGTGACTGAGAACACAGTAATGCAGATATCACTTGGGGTGTGTGACCTTTCTTGTGCAGGCTGGTGACCTTGCCATATAATCATGATCACCCAAATTTAACTCTGCAATGAATGACATGCCTCTCAGGGTAGGTTTCCTGGGGCTGATTTGGGAACAAGGAGATAAGCGTTAACACTTTTTGGCTCAGACTCTGGAAGACTCTTTCTTCAGGTAAAGTAAGCTTGCTCAAGGAATCCACAAGAATGGGTTGTATTTGTGTCATTTGCTCAGGGAAGTGGGGATTTGGGTATATTTCATTGATAGTAAACTACATTAAGAAATGGCCTACTTTGATGCCTCTGCTTCTCCTCTAAATAAGAAGGAAACATTCAGGGTCAAATACAAAAATCTGTTCCTGCCTGTTAAGGGGACAAAGTCAGCAACGTCAGTCAAAAAACTGATGTTGCCAATGCTACCAAACATAATACATACTGCTGTGAGACTTCCCGGTGTAGACCTGAGGCCTCCTAGAGTAAGTACCAAATTTGCTAGCGTTTGCAAGATTAGATTGTAAACCATCAATACCCCACTGCAGGGAAGACACTCTCTATAAGCTGAAAATAAAAAAATGAAAAGGTAAAACTCAAATAAAGGGACAGGCCAACAGTGCTACTTGGAAGAACCCAAGTTGTGAGCTAAATTCTGCAACACCAGATTTCAAAGGGAATTTTGCAAAGGTGAAAACCACTGAAAGTGGTTTATGATATTTACAGATTATTATTTAAATTCCATTTTACTAACCCTCTAGCTAACTTTGTTGGTAGGGAAAAATTGCCTCTGATGCAGATATTTTTATTATTTTAGGGACATCTTCTCTATTTCTTCCTCTTCTCATTATCATTTCTGTTTTCTGAAACTTACATATCTATAACTAGGACAAATGTAATAGAAAATTAATTGACTGGTAAAATATAACTTGCCCGTGAGAAAATGTCGGTTTTATCAGTGGGAAGAAGCTACAATTGGAGAAAGCTACAATCCAGTTATGTGAATAGCAGGTTGTACTATGAAGAGTAATTTGAGAAACTAGAAGGTCATTATTACAGACTAGCTGATTGAGACATGGTACATAATGTGCTGCATAGGCAACATCATATATTTGTTCATTGTTGTCTTGCAGGACACTTGGAAACTCCAGCCAACAATAACTGAGGAGAGAGAGAGATGAGTGCAGAATTGTGTGGTGGTCACGTAGCCAGTTTAAGTGGCTTGCAAAGATCTTTTTCTTGTTTCAGAGATGAGTGCATTCAGGATCAGGGTGCTGCAATTTTTCAGTCTTAAAAAATGCAGTAATGAACCTTTGTTCTTGACCCGGTCTTGCAAAACTGTTGGTTCAGGAAGTGACACATAGCTGTGGCTGGGTCTGGATAGGTTTACAGAAGTCTGTCACTATAGGTGTATCAGTAGCTGTAGAAGTATTCCGTAGGTACAGCTGAAAGTTATATCTGTGTTGTGTTTCTGATGCATGCTCTGAAGATGTGGGCAGATCAGGACAAACAGCAGTCAGGACAGATGTTCTTCCTAACATGAGGTGAGGGTTTATAACCTGTTGTTAATTGAACTCAACACTGGAATCAGGGCCAGAAACTCTGCTAAACTCCAGGCTAAACACGGAAGTTTCAAATGAGAACTTCAGTAAGCCAGTCAGTTATAAATGGTCATGAGCTAGAGGCAAAATTATACCTTGTTTGAGTTCATTAGAGCCTGCAGAAGAGTTGTTTTTGGAGGAAAGGGAAGGAAGCTCACTGCATGGTAGGGCTTGCAGAAATCTGCAAAACTTCAAAGCATCTGACATAACTGGAGACAGGAGCTGAGCCTAAGGGACTAAGCCCACTCCTGCTCCTGCCTTCAGTGTACTTCCTTCTTGTATTTGAACTCAGGAGTAAGGTGCTCTCTATTCATCCATGGTGGCCTTCTACCACGCTTGCTTGACTTCCTGTGTGCAGGAATGGGCTGTCTTGTGCTTTGAGAAGGCTGTCCTTGGAGATTAGCCAGCTCTCACAGGCTTTCCCTTTACCTTCTACAGCAGTCTTCCATGAGATTCTACCAGGAAGATCCCTGAACAAGCCGAATTCTGCTCTCCTGAAGTGCCAGCTTGTAATTCTACTATTTGTCTTTCTCACTTCTCTCATAATTTTAATCTCCACAATCTTATGGCTGCCCTTTACACCCCATACTTATTATTTGTAAGAAGTCCAGAAGACTCATCAGTCACCTGCATCAAGAAATTACCATCAACACAGACCAGAAATCTGGATTGCTTGTGCCCAGCAGTATTACCCTATCTGCAGATATCAGGGTGGTTCTCATCCCCAGTGAGTACCAGTGGGGACTAGAGCTGGAGTACCAGCTCAGGGAGCTTCCTCCAGCTTTCAGATGAAGGCTTCTTCTACTTCCCCTTCTTGTTAAGGAGGTCTGTAGCAGGCATCTAGCACAACATCAACCCATGTTGGACTGTTCTGTGATCCTTAGCCATAGGGTCTTGACTGCTTCGTCCCTTGTTCCAAGCAAAGCAGTGTGTTGCAGCCAGCCCTTTGCATAGACTGAAACCCATCCATGTTCCTCACCTTCCCACACTGTTTTTTCACAAGAGCCTGTATCCGTCCATTGCAGCAATCCACCTACGTGAGCTATCCCACTGCAGTTCTCTAATCCCATTGAGATGCCACCAAGCAATCTCTTTTCTGTGGTTGGTTTCAGACCCCAGGCACTTTCTTCAGGTTCCTCTGGGATTTAGAGTGCTGCTTGTTGGAGCTGCTGCCTTCTCATTCCTTCTTTCCCTCCCTGCGTACCCACCTCTCTTTCAGCAGTCTGTTCCTTGTTCTTGCCTCCTTCATCAAGTAAACGGTAGTGCTAAATGCACTTCTCTCATTGCACTAGTTACGTTGTAGTATAGGAGCTGGATACTCTAGCAGCCCTTGAGTATGTTACTCTTCCAAGCCTTCAGGGAGGCCTGCCTGAGGTGCAGAGCCTTAGCACTGCACCACTTCAAGTTCCCATGCTGTGATGTTTGCTTTTTGGAGGCAGTGGTAGATGGAATTGGTCCTCACGTTGCTTGGCAGTAGGGTCTTGCATGGATGCCCTCTAGCCTAGGGGGCTGGTATTCCCAAGGATGCTTTTGCAGTCGTGGCTGACTGGTGTGGGGACCTAATTCTGCCTGCTCAGCAGCAGCCTGCACAAGAATGCAGGCTGAATTGACAGGTTTGAAGTTGATGGGACACTTCAGTAGCAGAGAAAGGAAGACCTGACTCTGGTGGATATACAAGGGAAAGAGAAAACTTGGAGGCCTGGATCAGCATTGAAGGGCACACCAGGCACGTGTTATTGAGCATTGGGAGCAGAAAAGGGGCAGGAAGGTACAGAGTAAAGGTCTGAGCTGACTGAGGAAGGTCAGTTGCAGAGCAGTGTGAAGAGGTGATACCCGTCAAACAAGGCCTGCTGAAAGAACGTACCTTTCAAGACTTAACTGAAGAGCTTTGATCAAACAAAATTATTTATTGGAAACTTAGTGGTTTGTGTCATGTGCTTTTATCACCTTTTTTAATCTGATGTCAAGTGCCCTAAAACCAGACGACTTACCATTTTATGGAACTATGGCTATAAACACTGTGTTTCCATTTTGAAGGAGAAGTGTTCGTAATTGCCAGGAAGTCATGCTCAATCCTCAGTCACAGAATTATCAGTGTCACCATGTGTGTTTGACCTGATATGAATTTTGAATGCTATTGTGCTGATTTTGGCTGGGGTAATTTTCTACATAGTAGCTAGTATGGCGCTATGTTTTGGATTTGTGCTGAAAACTGTTGATAATACAGGGATGTTTTCATTATTGCTGAGCAGTGCTGACACAGTGTCAAGGCCTTTTCTGCTCCTCACACCACTCCACCAGTGAGTGGGCTGGGGGTGCACAAGAAGTTGGGAGGGGACACAGCTGGGACAGCTGACCCCAACTAACCAAAGGGATATCCCATACCATATGATGTCATGCTCACCATATAAAGCTGGGGGAAGAAGAAGGAAGTGGGGGAAGAAGAAGGAAGTGGGGGATGTTTGGAGTTACGACGTTTTATCTTCCCAAGTAACCATTACGCGTGATGGAGCCCTGCTTTCCTGGAGGTGGCTGAACACCTGCCTGCCGATGGGAAGGAGTGAATGAATTCCTTGTTTTGCTTTGCTTGCATGCACGGCTTTTGCTTTACCTGTTAAAGTGTCTTTATCTCAACCCACAAGTTTTCTCACTTTTACTCTTCCGATTCTCTCCCCCATCCCACCAGGGGGGAGTGAGCGAGTGGCTGTGTGGTGCTTAGTAGCTGCCTGGGGTTAAACCTCAGTTTATTAATAAGCAAAATGCGCCTTCAATTTATATTTTGCCACTGCACGGAAAACTTGCAGAATGCCGTAAGGTTTGTAAATTATTATAGCTTCACAGTCAGTGTATTATGCTGTAGTATCAGAAAACTAGTACTAAGAAGACCTTTTCTTGAACCAATACTGACAAAATTGAGTTTCTTGAACCAATACTGAACCAATTGCTGACAAAAGTCAAAGTGAAAATAAACGGTGCCAGTCTGTCTGGTAAACAAGTGTATTGTATTACCCATACTGAAAATCCCATTGAAGTTTCTATAGAAATGCAGTAGCCTCCTGGAGCAGTTGCTCCAAAATCATGTGTAATATAATGGATAAGGCAGGAGTTCCGCTTTCTTTTAAACTGAAACATTCTGGTATCATGTCTGAGTAGAATAACCTTGCTTATGGGATTAAATGGGCTGGATTCTGAGCAAAAGGTTTGCACTCTGTATTTTTTCCACAAGGGCCTGAAATGTTTCAGACCAAATGACTTTGAATGTTATGTACCACTGTAGAGTTTTGTGGCAGAGTCTGATTTTATGACTCAGCCTACAACTGTAAGAACATATTTAACTTGCTGCCTTATGACAGTACTCATGTGCAAATAGTATCATGGGTTCACTGCTATTTATTAAGAGCAGCATTATATGTGATAGCAAAACTTTCACAGAAGTGGATCAGTAGGAGCTGTCTCAGTGGTTCCTGTGTCTGTCTTTCCAAAGCCAGGGTGCCTTCTGGCTAGGTAAGAGAGAGACCATCACAATGCACCAGATGTGGCAGTCTGCACACAGAGTAGCACTTACCAGTATAAGGAGTCTCAGTGAATGCTATTTATTCATGCATCCCTATTGAAGTTAATATGACTAGAATATGTTGAATTTGGCCCTAGGTTAGTAACATAAAATTGTAGCTCTTTAAAATGGATCTGAACAGAGAGGTATGGTCCAATGCTGCATTGGCTCGGAGAGTTTGTTGGTTTCAGGGGATTTGGGATTTTTGTTTTGGCAGGGTTTTTTTAGGTGTTGGAGATGTTTGGGGGAAGAACAACATGATTATTTTTCTTACAAATCTAATAAGAAAAGAATTAGCCTGGAAGAGGGGAAAAAGAATCTACTCCCTTCGATGTTATTTAAGATGCTGCCTTATTCCTCTAAGAAATAGAGCTTTCATGTGTTATATTACATAGTAGCCCCCCAAAAAGATGCGTATCTTTTGCCTGGAGTGAGCAACTCCTGAGATTTCTGAAGTCAGGGTAGTACGTTAACACCTTAGATTTAGGTAGCACGCGGCTACAAGCAAATGTCTTTGGATGATAGAAGCAAATCAGACACTGCTTTTGTATGCCACAAGGGATTATTCTATTTTAGTGCTATGCCTTTTGGCTTTACAAATGCACCTGTAGTGCTCCTGTGGTTAGTGCAAAGAATCTTGGTGGAATTAATTTACTATAGTTGTTTTGTCTTTGTATATAGCAAATGTTAGAACTGGCTATACACAAACAGCTTTTCAAACCTTACATGTATTGTTTGCAGCATTTCATAGATAGGGAAGGCTTCTGTTCTTTAATGCTAGCACTGAGTTCAGCAATGTATTTTTCCATTCACAAAACGTGATTTTTGTGGATGCAGGAGGAATTTATGGCTGTGTCTGGGCATAAAGAAGATGGGAGATAAATTCTAGGATATCTAAAGGTGGATCACCAGATACAGATTTCAGCTATGCCTTTGCAAATCTGAAAAATTTTCATCTGATTTCATGTAATCATCTGTGTTATTTTTTTATTGGAATAAATGGCTCTGAGAGCTCATGATATTTACATGGCACTGTCATCATACAGTAGCAAGCTATTAACCATTATCTGGCATTTTGGGAACAGTGGTATTGGTCTGTCAAATACTGTGCAAATAATTGTCACTTTGAATCTTTTGAAGAGAAGGGGGAGAGCTAAATGTTTGCAATATCAAGAAGGTTTTAATTTTACCAGTATCCCCTACCAAGAGGTTTTTTTAAAAGATTTTTTTTTTCCTATTTTGACAGTTTTGTGGTTGGGCTTTGTTTGTTTGTTTTTTACATGGCATAAAGATGGTAGCATGTGTCTTGATATTAGATGAAGTGTGCTGGAACACTTCACCATGCTTGTTGTAGTCCAAATCTGCTTCACAACAACAAGAGAAGACAAAAATGTAAAAGTGAAGAAAAAGTAACAGGAAAGAGAGAGGCCATGACTTTGTTGTGGTTTAACCCGGCAGGCAGCTAAACACCACACAGCTGTTCGCTTTCTCTCCCCCTCCCCAGTGGGATGGGGGAGAGAATTGGAAAAAAAAAAAAGTAAATTTGTGGGTTGAGATAAAGACAGTTTAGGACAGAAAAGGAAGGGAAAATAATAATAATTAACAAAATAAGCAATGCACAATGCAGTTGCTCACCACCCTCTGACCAATACCCAGCCAGTCCCTGAGCAGCGATCGCAGCCTCCTGGCCAACTCCCCCCAGTTTATATACTGAGCATGACATCATATGGTATGGAATATTCCTTTGGTCAGTTTGGATCAACTATCTTGGTTGTGACCCCTCCCAGTTTCTTGTGCACCTGGCAGAGCATGGGAAGCTGAAAAAGTCCTTGACTTAGTGTAAGCACTACTTAGCAACAACTAAAACATCAGTGTGTTATCAAGTTATTATCAAAGTAAATCCAAAACACAGCACTATGCCAGCTACTATGAAGAAAATTAACTCTATCCCAGCCCAAACCAGGACAGACTTGTAATAAGACTAGGTGGCTTTATAATCTTGCTGTTATAGAAAAGCAAGTTCAGCAGTTGCATTTAGTAGATGTTCTGAGACCTGGCAAATTTGAATCATTATCAGCTACTGAAGTCATAGGTTTTTAGCTGCCTTTTTAATCTGAGTTGTCTAGGAGAAGACTGCATAAAATAGCCTTACCTAAGCCAGACTATTGGTTTTGGATTTTTCTTTTTTTTCCCAGTAGTGTAGGGGTTGGAAAAAGGGGGACAGAAAAAGAAAAGGAGTTAGAATCATAGAATCATTTGGTTGGAAAAGACCTTTAAGATCATCGAGTCTTAACAGTCCTGTCCACTACTAAACCATGTCACTAAGCACCTTGTCTGCCTGTCTTTTAAATACCTTTTGAAAGTCACAGGGATGGTGACTCGACCACTTCCCTGGGCAGCCTGT
>VYZW01014023.1:8410-53888 GCA_013401315.1 Balaeniceps rex | reverse complement strand
AAAATTTACTATTTTTTCAGATGAATTGCCTATGTAAAAGAAATTTTGAGGATGTGATTCCCCCATCCCCACCCCAGAAAAAGTGCCAGCATAGCTGTTAGAGTCCCTGTGTTTTGAAAGATCTTCAAGGCCTTNCCTAACACATCTCAGTCCTGGGAGGGTTTTATTTGCCATTTAATCTACCTTTTCCCTTTTTTCTTGTTTTTTAAGTCTCGTTTTATTACTTAGATCAATTCAAGCAATGCCTCACAATTCTTCCCCCTCCAGAACATTACTGGGTTTTGCTTTCCTGCACGGCACTTCTCTCATCTTTCTGGAGATGCTGTGGAAGACCTCCACTTGACATAAACTGCCACAATCCCATTGATTTCAGCAGAGATCTAACAGTTTGCATCAGTGGAATATCTGCCCCAACCTATATCATTTATTTATGATCATCACTGAAGCCACACACTGAAAGACAGATTTATTCCTCTAATACATGTGGTAGGGATAATATGAAACCACATCCAGTCCTAAGTTACCCCAAGTGCCAAGTCCTACCCTACCTACCTTGTTGCATTTCAAGTTTTAAGTCTATATTTTAAACTTATTTATTTATTTAAAAAAAGGATGGAAGTGAAGAAAGAAATCAAAATTTTTCTTTGCAGCTTCTCACAATACAGTACCAACTGCACTTAACAGTAACAGACTGCTTTAACCCTTGTGCTGGATCCTTAATCTTCAACTGGATCCAAGAAGCGTCCTTATTACGTGAATAATGTAGTTTTTACATTATATGTATTCTCACACCCAAGGAATAACTCAGGATAACTGAGAGCAGAGTAAAGGAGAGGGAGGAAGAGCAGCATTAGAAAACCATCATAAATGCCTTCACAAATAAGAATAACAAATAAATTCAGAGAGTGTTGGGGACTAAAGACTAAGTTTTAAACAGCCTTTTCCTTTCTCTTTAGTCTGTCTTCCCTTTCTTTCGCTACCTTCCTAAAGTCTGAATAGTGAAGTGAGAACAAATTAAGCATTCTCACTTAATGAAGCAAAGACCATTTCAAGTTAATTCATTTGGAACTGTATGGCCTTTATAGAAGCAAAGTAAAACATAGTTTTAATGATCCCCATTTTGTCTATTTTCAACTGAAAAAAAAAAATCACTAAGTAGATGAACTCGCGTATGGTGACCAACATGGCGTCTGAATAGAATTTTATAAAAGCATCACCCTGCCACAACTGACTTTAACAGGGTCTTTCGGGTATCTGGGCCATTTTCATATTTTGTATTCTATAATGAGAGTTATAATAAATAAAGACACATTGCAGTTCCAAATTTGTGTCCCTCCTACCCTCCACCGCCTTTTTGGGGTTATGACTTTGGTAATCCAAAATAAAAGCTAGAAGAAACACCCATGCCAGTGAAAAAAAAAAAGTTTAGAAAAACAGGATTCAGCTGCTAAGCTGAAAGGGTAAGAAAATCAGATGAAACAAGGCAGAACAAGTTCTGAGTACGCATTAAGAGATGAAGCATACAGGTAAAGACATTGGGCTGGACATTAGCTGATGTTGACATTGACTACCATGAATTCTATTTTAAAACATTTGAATCGGAAATAGCTTCAAAATAAGAAAGCGCAACAAATCCTTTCAATTTCGCCAATTCACTTTACCATCTATTAAACTAATTAGTCTTATTCTTCCACTATAAAAACTGTATTGAAAGACTTTATATTCTAAAGATGAAATTCTCAAGTGGAAGAGCATATTAATTCTCCAACGACACTCCAGGGCGGGTTTTATGAGGCCATTAAAGGATGGCTTGGGCAGATGAAGGCAGTTGGCAGTACCTACAGAGTACGTATTAACAGCCCCGTAAACCACGCCCCAGCCTATCCAGCTGCTTTGGGAATTCGAGACAAAAAAAGTTATTACCTGATAAGATCATGCAAAGTTCTGCATCAATCCTTTACAGACACACACGTTAATTCTGAGGATGCATGCGAAATTGGAAGAAGAAAATGCTAGGAAAATAGTGGGTGGGGTTTTTTTTAGTTTGGGGTTTTGTTTTGGTTTTTTAATTGATCAAATTGATACACATGCCACTTTCACCTACAGCAATGCAACACAGAGTGCCTGCTAGCGTTAACAATTCCTGGCAAAGTGACAGACTAGAAACAGGGGCCGGAGGAACAAGAGTTGATGCTTTTAATTTACATTTTTTAAAAAATTACATAAGGTGACCTGAAGGCATTTTGTTTATATCTTTCAGATTTTGTCCCTATCTTTATGGCAGTATTCCCCGCCTCGCCCCCCAACAAGAGATCATCTCTCTGTTCGGTCCAAGGGACAGCTATTAGGCAGCAGGGTGAGGTTTCTTTTCACCACCTCTAACAAAAATAGGTCGTTGTCAGAGTTGCTAAACCTCAGGCAAAGAAATGTCCATGGGACAGTTGCTCAGGGCATCACTTTCATTCAGCCTAAATCCCATTCTTAAGCAAGGCAGCCATAAGAGAAACTAAGCATTGACATGCTGCTCTAGATTATTGCCAAAATAGCTCCCCTACCTCATATAATCCACATTTCTGGTAGGCTCCCCTTTGCAAGGTAGCATTCTGTACAAGTGATTGTTGGACGTGTTGGGGTGTTTGTTTTGTTTTGTTTTTTTTACAACTGCTAGTCAGTGCCTTTCTGTTTAGGAATATAATACGCAGATTCCTGTTTTTTTTGCGTTTTCTGGCTTCCATTTTGCAGGTTTCTACCCAGTATATTCTCCGCTTCAACCCCGATGGTTTATGAAAGTGATTCAAAAATAGATCTGTATTTCTAGTATCTTTATAAGCTCCATGCTAATATGCTTTGTACCAGATGGCAGTCTTTCAGGTATTTATCTTTTTTTTCCCCCCCTCAGTATTATACACTTTAATAATTGAACATAGGATCATAAAACTGTGCTTCAGTGTGGTCCAGCCTTGTCACTGTAATACAATTGGATGGTGTGTAATCATCTCTAGCTGCAGATGGAAAAGTATATTATTTTTGTTGTTGTCAAGGTTATTTGAGTGTCTGGTAGCGCCAAAGAGTCCAAATGAATAGAAAGGCTAAGGAATGATTTAATCCGAGAGCAGATGCCTCCTATAATGCAAGTCGCCTATAACAATTTCTCAAGACAGCATTTTGAGTGGGAACGTAATGTCTGATGATCAGTACTCTCATATGCCAAAGGCCAGGACCTGGAGATTTAACGCAGATGTACTTGTCAATTGATAAGATGCCACTTACTGCAATGATAAAAGCTTTCACAACACCTTAGCGCTAATTTAAAGAGGTGGTCCTGCAAATTTAGTGCTGGCTGAAAATTTTCCTCTTAATCTACCTTAGAAAAGTAAAGTTAGGCAACTGGAGAAAGTTTCTGAAGTTTCAGACACTGTTATTATTGGTTTGAAAAAAATATTGTATTGCTCATATTATTTCTGTTGGTTTGAGTTTTGGTGAATTCTTATCAAAGGAGTTAAAAGATTGCCAAAAACAACTTGCCCCCTTTCTGCCCTCTGCTTTTGCACTAGATAAAACACAGGGTCAAAAGTACAAGTGTTGACTATCCAACAATGGCGTTTCTACACTCACTGCTTTTGGAAGCAGCTGGCTTTATTGAAAGGAGAACATTTCTTCCCCATTTTATGTTTGACTGTAGCTATCGATTGGAGGAGAAGAAATCGCAGCGCATCATGTGCTGGCAGTTCGTGAGGAGCAGACAGAGAGCAAAGGGCCCCAGCTCTTTACCCCCCGCTGTTTCTTCCACTACCACCATACTCCCGTCAAACTGCTCTTTCCTAGCATTACTTCCACTCAAAACATTGCAATTGGTTCCCAATAACAAAGGCGGTAGATGCAGAGCCACCTGATCTAACCGAAAACACTACTGTGGGGGTGAGAAAAGGGGAGGCGAGGATTCCCAGACATTGGAAATAAACACGCTTTCAGCCAGCTGCTGTTGCATTTGAGTAAATCATCGTTGTGGTTTCGTTCTCAAACGCTTCACCTCACTGCCATTATTACCTGTATTTTTTTTTTTTTCCAAGCGTTAGACAGTTTTTAAGGGACGCATTACGTGCTGTGTTTGTTTTACTTGTACGCAAGGCTGGATATTGCCTTTAAGACCACCGATGTGTCTGGTGAAGCCTTTCAATCATAAAATAATTCAAAAAAAAAATCCAATCAAATCTAACTCTCCCAAAAGAAGCTGTAGTATTTCAAATACTCTTCACGATTTCGGTGATGATGGGACTGAGAAAGACTAAGGAGCAAGAGAGGAGAAACTAAGTGAGACTAGCAGACAATAACACTTGGCAGGGATCATCCTAGAAATAACCGTGTTACCGAGCACAGCAACGTTTGGAAAACTTCACAGTAGCAAAAGCAAAGCAAGCACATTAAACACATCAGAAACCTATTTATAGGTGGTGCACATAAAACCGGAGAGAAACCAGAGCAGCAGCAACAGCAGAGATGTCTTGGCAGTGGGTTTGCAGTCCTGAGCCCTGTTTCAGTGGAGGAGGGAAAGAAAGGATGTGATTTTTAGGTCCTTGCCAGTTTGCAGTGTGCTATTTTGTGCTGAGCCACAGTGCAGAAGATCTGTATGCAGACTTTCCTAGCTATGGCTGGTAATCATCAACATCTCCATCATCTGGGGGAAGCAGGTGAAGATACCTGGTTGGGAAACATCTAGTTGTCTACTCAAGACATGTAAAATGAATAAGTATATAAACTTATACTGCGGAGTCATATCATCTTTCCTTCTGTTACATTCATTAAAGAAATTTAGAAATTATTTTACCTACTTCAAAGACCATGGAGTTTAAGTACAAAACTAATTTTTACTTTATTTCCATTAGCAAGTCTCTGTTTCTTTAAGGCAGTTGTGCAAAGCATGGTTTTGAGCAAAAGCTACAAAACTAAAAGAATTTTGAATTAATTATTAATAAGCGTGCAAAACGCAAGGCAATGTGACAGTCCAAGCAAGACTGCGTGTAAAGACACGCTGAGCAAGCGCAAAGATTTCACCCAGATAATTTCAGGTTTCTTGAGTTTGCTCCCCATTAGAATTCAGAATAAACAGGAAAACAAAAGTAGGAAAATATGTTAAATAGATGTGCAAAATGCATGACAGATGACTCTGATGTGGTAAATAAAATATAATATCCTCAATTGCTACAGATTACTCATTCCATGAATATATGAAATACAAAATAAGAACAGTGAATAAAACAGAAAAAAAAATCCCTTTTCAGAATGATACATCTTTTATAAAACAACCATTAATGATGCAGGCAGGAAGAGGTGTACAACACAACGGTGGCCCTCAGAGAGGGGAAGTCCAACCTGTTATGGCTCTGAACTGATCACTTTACCACTGCATCTTGTCTCGCATAGCGGCCACTTAGGTCAAATCCCAGAATCGTTCAGTCTGAGAGGGACGCGTGGGGCGGCTTCCGCAAACCAAGGAAGGCCTGGTCAGAGCTGGTTGCTCAGGGCCATGCCCAGTCACATCTTGTCTTGAAGGCCTCCAAGGATGGAGAGCCCACAGTTTTGCTGGGCAGCCTGTGAGCAGGTCACAGGAAGGAACAAGGGATGGGGGAAGAGGGAAGAAGGGGAAGGAGAGAGAAAGGAAGAGGAAGGGAATGAAAAAGAATCCAAATAATTTCCAAAGGCTAAGGAGTGGTTTGGTTTATGCAGTTGTAACATGGTGACGTCTGTTGCTCAGGCTTCAGACGGGCTTAGCCTCTGACAAAAGACGAACCACCTCCATACAGCCTGATGTACAGTTTTCTTTGCTTCCATATACCTTTTTCTATAAAGTTTGCAATATGTTACATTTACCTTAACCTACTTGTGTTACAGTTCATTTTGCGGCTGACAAATAACCTGGCACTTTGTCTCCTTGGTGATTTTTGAAATCAAGACATGGGAACAGCCTTATACTGCTCAGCATTTTGTACTAAGGCTAACAGGGTGATCCTTCACCGTGGCTGACGAGCCATTCAGTGAGCTCTTAACTTGTGGAAGAAGCAGGTATTGAAGAAAACATCTCCCAGAGCCTAAAAATAGCAAAGTAGGTTCTCTAGCATTGAAGTAGCCCAGGAGAAACCTTGCACCATAATTTCTTACTAATGTCCTCTTTATAAGAAATCAGCAAGGTAACATGAAGACAAGGCAGGAACTACAAAGACGAGGGTTTAAAGGCAATGATGGTGAAAGCGACTGTAGCTAGGATAATACACACAAGAAAAACAAATCAATGAGGGGAATGAAGTAAAACTGAAGAGAAAGTGAAGAAGGTACTTGGTATTGTAGTTCAGTCTGCAGTCACTCAGCATCTCCAGCACCCACAGTCAAGGCAGCAAACAGAAATACGCACCAGCTAGGTTCTAAATAGTACCAAACATTAAAGCATACCTGCTCAGGAAATTAAAAAATACACAAACTCGCCATACCTAGTCCTTTTTGACCTACACTGGCTACAGACAGAAGCTGAAATGAAATTCAACGTCTATGGTTTCTGCCATCAGGGTATATAATGGACTCAGGCCCCAGTACAAAATGACCCAAAGCAGCAGAATGAAGACAGTGATAACAGTTAACATACTCCAGCACTATGATTTTCTCCACAATAAAGCCAAGGTCCATCCTTTGGCAGAGATATAATTTTGGGAAGACTAGGGGCCAAATCCATGGGATAAACTCCCTCAGCAAATGAGAAGACCATTCTCCACAAAGACTCCTCTTTGGCTATGTTTTTTCTAAAAAATATAAGGAAGGAGACACAGACCAATTCTAAAGTCTAAGCCAAGATACTTCGCTGCACACACTTTCTCTCTGGCAAAATAAGAGACTGAACAGTGACAGATGTTAGACACACTTCAAAGTCCTCGGGTACTGTGGTGATGAACAACTATAACAACCTCTTTAGGACAGAACGGACGGTTTATTGTCTGAAGCATGAGATACCGTTCCCCTTTGATAATGCTTGTGTACTGCAGTATCATACCAATGAAGTTACAATAGGGATATTGTTTAAAAAATAATTTTAAAAAAGCTCTGAGAGAAAAGATTATTCATCATACCACTGAGGGCTTTATTTTGCGTAGTTTATAAAATGCATAATTGTGCTAACATACCTAATTGTCGAGCTACTCTTTTGGCAGGCTAACATACGAGTGGGTGCCAAACGGCAGGGAATACAAAATGGAGTGGAAAAACAGTTGAGATTTGATGGTGTTCTGCCTCCCATGAAAAGTGTTCTTCCATGAACATACAGAATATACATACGTGCATGCATTGTAACTAAGACACTGAGAAGCATTCATGAATCTATTCTTAATATTGCTTCTTATTTTTCTGGAGTTACTGTTGGAAAAAATAGGATAGCAGGTTTTGTTTTCCAATGTTGCTTCATATTGAGTCAGATTTAGGAAACACTGACCCAAAAACCTTGTTAGAGTTGAGGAGTTAGGAATCTTTGAGATCTTCGTTTAAGACTGTTGCTTTATTATTTCTGTTCTACTTTACATATGTATGCGTGTTTGTTGGTTTGCTTTTTTTCTTGCAGATACAGAGGTTAGCAGCAGAGGTAAAAATCTCTGCCTTTTTCAGAAGTAAAGCCAAGCCATCTGGATAGTCATGTGTTAAGGCAGAGTATTATTCTAATAGGGGTTGTCTGTGCTTCTTAAAACATCTTACTGGAAATACCAAGTCAGGTTTCTAGCCCTGCTACTTTTTAGGGTTCGTTCATTTATACTGCACCTCACTAACCTGCCAAACCCCTCTTTAGATCTTTCTATTCTTCTCCCCTTTGGCTCTTTCCATCACCCCCATTACATCTACATTGGTAAACACAACAAAGCTTCTCCCGCACCGCAAGTCCAATGGTCTCAACCTGACTCACATTCAGAAGCGTAAAGACTTCTTCCTCCCCTTCCCTCAGGAGATGCACTCTCTACACGTCGCTTACTGGGAACGGCACTTGAGCCCCAATGGCCACCAAATGACCCTAGGTGTTATTTGGGAGAGCGCTGGCTGGCATTGGCCAGAACCACACCGAGGATCACGTTAACCTTTAGACAGCGTAGCTGGTCACAGGCTGGTTAAAGCCTGTGTGTTCACCATCTTATCCATTAAGACAGATTTTGATCCCAAGGCCCATGACCCCCAATCCAAACACAACTGACAGTCTCAAATCCCACACTGATTTTGCAGGTATTTAGTAGGAAAATAACTGGCATGCACAGCAGTTGCTGTATGCATGTATATATATATGTGTGTGCATGCTTATATATAGGCATAATGCATCAGAGGCAGAAAGATTTTGGAGAAAGCAGGTGTGACTGTCATCAGTCCCACATGGCAGGACCCCTGGGCTATGTAAATCTCTGCTAGCACAAAAACTGACAGAGAGAAGAGAGCAAGCGAACATGCGCACTTCCAGTCCCCCCCTCTCCCATTGGAGACAACGGCACCCACCAAGAGACATTTTCAAATCTAGTTGTTTCAGAAAAAACATGCTTTAAACATAGATTGTAAGGTATCAGACTGCTAAAAGTTTTCTCCGTGTGCTGTATCTGGGCAGTGTGTGTGTGTGCACACACGTGTGTGGGGGCAGAGACAGGGAGGGAAGGCAAGGGAGCAGCTATTCTTTTCTGCCTCTGTCCTCTGCAGGCACGTTTCTGGTCCCCCAGCACAACGTCCACGACAGCAGTGTGGCCGTAAAACCCTGCCCCGAGCCAAATACTCCAACAGCCTCAATATTCTGGTTCTGTGCCAAAGATGCCTCCGCCAGGGAAACAGCTCCCACCTATTTCAGCATTCTGTTTCCACAAAAACGCCAATTCACCCATTTTCAAAATGCACAAAACATTACTTGCAAAACACCCTCTCTTTTACTGTTATATAGCCCCTGACGCAGTCAGTTGTTTATACTTTTGGGAAAAAAGTCCCTCTCTTTTACCTTATTTCTTTCACCTTCCATAAGACTAATCATTTTCCCTATCTTCCTGCCCACATCTCTGCTAAAACATACTGGCTAGCAAGCAGGAATACATATGTTTCACATGCCTAACCTTTCTGGTTTTATGTTTTCAAAGATATTTATTCTATTACTAGAGAGGAACTATATTAGCATTTTGATTGCATTCTTTGCAGCATTTTACAAACATATAAGCAAGTATCCATAGAACTTATTTTACCAAAAATACAGCTCTGCACACAGAATTGCTGCCATTAGCTAGTTTACAGTGTTCACTTATTAGAGAGAGGGTAAAGAAAAGAAGTTGTTAAATGCTGGGTTTTAGTGATGTAGTTCAGCACTGTTTGGACTGAGTCAGTTAGGGCTAGGCTGGTTTCCCTGTCTTCTCCCAGCACTTGCAACGTGCATGGTTTTCATTAATTAGTTACTTGCACATGTACAAAAAAGTCTTAGTTCTGTAAAATCACCTCACATATTATTTTAAACGTAACCGGTAGTCGGTGTTACATCAGCTCACGTTTGTGAGGTTCTAGAGCTAGCAATGCTGTCAAACTGACTACATCTCCCAGTTTCTTTGGGCTCTTTTAGAAAGTTCAGGTGGAGGGGTTTACTAATTCAGTCCTCTCGGTGCTTTTGTATTCATGCCAGGCTTGCTCAAGTATAATCTGTAAAAGGCTTGAAATAGATATATGTTCATCACTTAAGTAATATGCTTAGAATCTATTATTTTAGAAATAAAATCATAGCTACATTACCAGCAGCTTTATTTTTGAATGAGCTAACAAATTCCTGAAAACAGAAAAACAACCTTCCTCCAATCCAGCAAACAGCAAAATGAACATATTCTGTTATAGAATATTTGACTTCTATTTATAACTCATGTAAAGAAGTGGAGCCAATCGGAGTACAGAACTGATCTGTCCAGAAGGATCTCTTATTTTTAATGAGCGTATCAAGCATGCTATGAGAAATAAACAATCACACCAAATGTTCCACTGGCAACCCATTTGAATACATCTCATCATTCAGTTACTACGGAGCAATTTGGTTCGCTCTCCTACGACCAAGCTCTTTCAGCATCTCAGTAACTGACTCGGTCTCCTAAAAAGTAATCCCCAGTCCTGAATAAGCACCTCCGAGCTCTGTCTAGTGGAAGGGTTGAGTTAAGCACAGCTTCAATTGCGAGCATAAAAGGAAATCCCCAGAAAAAGCTTCTAAGCTGGCGGTTAGGCCCTCCAGGCAGAGGAAAGCGTTACGTACCCACTCCAGCGCCTGGATGAGCACTCTCGCCACTGGAGTATTATACAAAAGGAAAACCGCGACTCAACTCGGCTCCTTTTTAGCAGAAAGCAAAAGCTGCCACCGCACGTTGGGATTGGGTTTGATCTCGCCCGGCATGCCATGGGTGCGCTCTGAGAGCCCCTTCCAGACCCAGTGATCCTTAAGAGGCTTAGATGGAAACATATCTTTGGGGGGGATTATAACTCAAGCAGACACGATGCCTGGAGAGATTTAAAAGGAAGAGGGCTGCTCCAGGAGTTTAGAGCCTCAGACTCAGGTAGCAGATGAGCAATGGGTTTCAGGATTACGCTGTCTTGACTTATGCACCTTCTTGTTACCCAAGTCTGTCCTTTCTGTGTTTCCAGAGTAATTTTTATAGACGACGACTTCAATTTACGAGTTTAAAATGAACACGTGCTTCTAACACAACAGCAACAAAGTTGTTTTCATCAACAACAAAAAATAATTTCCATGGTGCAAGTTTAGCAGCTGACTACAGTCTTCGGTTTTACTACTACTTTTTTTTAGGGGGGGGGGGCGGAATTCTTCACATGTGTACCAGCACAGAAAAACAAAGCTTGTAAGAGAATACTTTTTCACCCCCCAAATCCTTACCACCACAAATAAAACAGTTGATATTTTTGTTATAGTTAGTACACTTATTAAAAGCAATAATATACCTACACTCCAAACAGCACATTTGTATTTGGGGCTTTTTTTTTTTTTTTAATCAATATTCATCAGTCTCTTATTGCCCAAAGAGATATGCTCATTTCATAGATTTATTTAGGTCAAAACCTGTAATTGTTCATAGCACCCAAAAATAATTGGCATCATACAGAATTGTATTCTAGTAGTCCTTAACTGTTTAAGCCAAGTTCAGGGTTGCACCTCACTATGGCAGGCATCTAAATCTGCTTTAGCCACAAGAACCAAAGATGTCCTGTGCTAAAGGGATTGTACTGGAGGGCTTCAACCATCTAACCACCGGCATCCTGCAGCTCAGCTGACTTGTGAAGATCCCTCCTTACTGGTACTGCAAGGAGAGTCAGGTCAACTCTTTAGGAATAAAACCTCCATTGGCAGCAGCGTAGCTATGCTCTAGATACTGCAATTCTGAGAACTGCAGCTCTTAGAGCTGAGAACCTGGGCATCGTAAGATGTTCAAGCAAGAGTAGTTCCTGAGCTTCATTAACTTAAATCAGAATTAGGGGAAAACAAAAAAGAAGATGGGATAAATGCTTCGAGGAGGATTTAAAGAACAAGATTTGTTAGAAGAGCTTTCATGTTTCACCAAGAAAACAAGAAAAAGGCCTTCTCAGAAGAAATGCTGGAAAGTACAACTCCTAAAAGGTGAGGATGAAAAATGACCGCAGCAAGTCATCTGAATACAGGGGGAGAGAAGAAAATTCNGCCCCCCCCCCCCCCCAAATATTTCGTAACTATTCAGAAATACTTATTTGTAAATTAATACTTTTATTTGGCTTTAAACTTGGTCTGGTTGAAAGTGATTTTGAAGCAAGAGGTTGACATAAATGGGTCTCTGCTCAGTGACATGAAAATCTGAAAGAAAACAAGTAACACCCTCTCTTTCCCCGGTCTGCACCATACTTTGTAGTGCAATACCTCAGCAAGTGCCCATTCTGTAGCACACTGCTCCAGAGTTACCTGAAGGTAACTGCGGGTGCTTCCATGAAAACAAAGACACCACCTCTGCTCCCAGGAACAGTAATAGCCAGGAAAAATCTGTAGCAGGTGCGGCAGGAGCGGATCACGCACCTGTACCCCAGGATTGCTGAGAAAAGTAATATTTGGGGGGTTTGGGGGATTCTTTTGTTTGTTTGTTTTACTTTAACCAACCGAATCTTACATTCTTTAGAACTTCATTTTTCAAAATGCCAGCTTCCCCCCGCCCCAAGTAGGGAACAGTTGTTCATCATTTTACAGCACTTCTTAGCAAAGTAAGAGCTCTGTTCAGTGTTGAATCATACTGAACGCAACGCCTCTGAAAGTTGTTTAACTTAGCAGGATTCCTGTTGAATCGTTTTCTTTCATGGTGAGCCGAAAGCCATGCTTTTGGACCAAGTTTCTAGCCGTTTGCACACTCTCGGGTACTAAATTGCACAATTTTTCTCCTTTTGGCTTACAAATGGAACTGCAACAGCAAGGCAGGCACCTCCACCACAGTCATCTGTCGCTCTGAATACCAAAAAGAGTTAGCATAGTATGAAGTTCTGAGTGTGAGGGGACTCTATAAATAAAGTCTGACAAGTGGGGCGGGAGGGGGAAGTCCACCCAATTTGTATTGACGGTTTCTCTTCATTTCCTCTTTTTGTCAGCAAATTTTATAATATATAATCTTGCAGCAGCCAGAGAAATTTTACCGATGAAGGTTATACGTCCAATCAAGTTGCCCTAAACTGACATTTTTCAACTTACTAATTTGGCTATTGAAAATTTCTAAGCCCATCACATTTCAAAAGTTAAAAATTAGGACCTATAACAGGTAGTAAAAGCGGATCACAGGCTTCAGAATGGATGCTCCTGTGGCACTGAGAAAAACTGGATGGACCTTGGAGGGTGGTGGTGGTGGGGGGAACCACCAAAACATACATTTGAGATTCCAAAAGATCAGCTGAAATCAAGTCTCCTCTTTCCCATTCTCATGTTCTTTTTTTTTTTTGCCTCTCCCTCTGTATTTAATTATTTAGCATCTCTTAAACATTTTATGACAAACAAGAAAAAAAATTCTTTTTATATATTTTTACCTATCTTTTGTAACTCAATACTTAGTTTCAAAAAAGTAAAAAAAGAAATTAAGGTAAAGGATAAGAATAATCTCAGAGCCAAGATACATAGCTTTCAAAAAACAAAAAAAAAACCAAAAAACAGAAAAAGCATCTTTGCTTGATTTGCATGGGAACCACTGTATCTCTCATATATACATGATATACTTTTACAAGGTGGAATAAGAGATTCTATTTGAAAACACCCTGAAGGAAAACAAGTAATTGTTCTCTCCGAAAACACATAAGCCATACGTAAAATCAAGACTCCTGCATGCAACAGAAAAAAATGTGACTGACATCTCACCAGAATGAACCAATATATAGATGAAAAAAAAAAAAATCTTCCTCTGGAGATCAACCAGAGGCAAGTACGTGAAAAATGTACTTTTTTCTTTTTTCTTTTTTAAATAGCAAAGTCTTTTTTATTCCAATGGTTGCTTAATGTTAAAATGCAAAAGAAATTCACATAAGAGGGACCAGAGCTACTTAGTCTTGTAAGCAACCCAGCTACGAAGCCACAATCATATTTGCTCTTCCATTCTTTCCATCCGGCCACTTTAATCTTTCATTCTCTTCTGCTCCGTAGTAGAGAAGAGAGGAAAATCCCTTCTTTACCCTATGGACTGATGGTTATTGGTGCTCCCCTAGGAGATGGATGTTTAAACCCTCTCAGTTGGAAGCCAGGTCTCCCCTTCTGATCAATGTCCTTTAACTCCTGCCCTGTGCTGTTCCAAGCAGGTTAGGTCCCTACTACCACTCCACAACACAATTGTGTAAGAAACTGGATTATCAACCTGTGATGGCCACACTTTAAACACAGTCATCAGCTTGGGTCCCTGAGAGAGACCCGGGTGTTACCCTGCCCATTTCTAAATTCCACCTGGAAGTACATAAATGCATATGCAAAACCATAGAGAGATCTCTCACAATTATGAATTTAGGCATCTAGAGTTATTTTGGTTATTTTCCAAAGGCAGGTTTTGGGGGCATTTCTGGTTGATTGGTTGGAGTGTGTTGGGGGTTGGGGGGGTGCGTGGGGGGGTGGTGGTGTTGAGTTTTTTTGTGTATCATTATCAACATCATCATTCCTATTCTTTTCTCATCTGGAAATCTACCTGTATTTATTTTGTTTCTCAGACTACCCCAGCTCATTTGGGAGCACTTTCTGAAGCTGAAGTCTCGGTTCCTTTTTCAGGACTTCATCTGCTTTAGTATACTACAGGAATACCCAGCAGCACAGACCCGCAGGCAAACACAACCTATACCAGGCTGCCTATTTGCATTATCTATGTGTCTCCCACAGAGAAAGCAGGCCATAGCCATGCTGGCAGCAAAAATAATACGAGCAAACATTTCTGTAACACACGACTGCGAGTTAAGGGGTTTAGATAGATCATTAAGAATACCATTACACTAGGCAAACCTACATTCAATTCTCTAAATAGGATTGATAACAGTACGTAGATCACCAGATATATAGATATAGATAGATTACACAACACACGTACCCCACAACATACGTATTTACCAATTACTCTAAAAGAAATAATAACAATAAAGAAATATTTGAGCTGGTAATTTTAGTAAAAGGTTTAGAAAGCAAAAAAGCAAGAATTTAGGAAAAATATTCCCCCCCCTTACTTCCAAGCCTAACAGCACTGGGTACGCAACTACCGCAATGCGGAGGGCAGACTGGACGCACACCCCCTCCACAATTACTTTTCCAATGGCTGAAACACACGCAACACAGTCTCAAGTCAAAGCCTGAACTATGGTCCTTGATTAAAACCTCAGAGTTTTAATCCATCTCCCAGATTCATATATCTTGATAACAGAGAAGAAGTGTCTCTCCACCCCATCCTTATTTCTCCCAGGCATACCCATGGTACTTGGGAGAGGGAGATTTGCTTTCCATAATCCCATCGCATCTGTGCTGGTCTCCCTTAAATTTACTAATTTTTATATACTGCAAAATTGTATAGTGCAAAAAGCGTCTACTAATTATATTCACAGCACATCAGAAAACTTGGTGAAAGTCACACCTACATTCAGCATGGCATATTTCAAAAAAAAATTATGAAGAGGACCCAGCTTCACAAGCATTTAATGAAGGTTTTCTGACGGCTTGGTGGAAGACTTCCAAAACAGCTCTCGTGCGGAGCGCTTTCAACTCACGCTCAAGTCAGAAGGACTTAAAGGCTCCTCATAATAATGCCAAGACCAACACACCAGAAAGCATGTAATCATTTCGTTAGCAGGGATAATTACCAGAAGGAACTGGAGTTTAGCATTTCTCTGCACAGCCTTTTCAATATAAACTTTGCTGTCAACTTTTCTTCTCACTGAATAACATCACTTTTAAGCAGTTGGCCTTTGCTACAGCATTAGGAAAGATCAGGACCTAAATATCATTTCAGCAAGGCCACAGAACTTTGATAACAACAGTCACTCACTAAAATACTAAATTCGGTAAATTTTCTGTGACCCAAAAGAAACAAATTAAATTTAAACTGATCTTACCATAGTAAAATTTGTATGAGACATACTATGCTTAATACACGACATAAAAGCAAAAAAAGGCAACTGCAGCAATGCCCAATGACAAAATCCTGCAACAAATACGTCTGCAAATACTCGAGCTAAATTATCAAATAGAATTTAAAACCTGAAGAAACTGAGAATTCTTATGAAATGTTGGATTATCTTTTTATACGCTAGCATAGAGCATGTTCTTTCTTCAAAATGTCCTGCAAAAGTTTCATCATATTCCACTTAGAGAATAACAAATTCCACAAGTTCTTCATGTTTGCAAGGATAATAATCAGTTATCAGCAAGTTTAACACACAATCTCCTAACCTGAGAGATAGAGAAACAGAAGGGGTCAAAGAAGAAAGACTGTAAGTTTATATTTCATCTATAAGACATCCCTTTCCTTACCTGAGAACCCTTGAAGTTTTAACAAAATCCATATCTGAGATTTAAATCTGTGCCTAGAACTCATCTGTGACTTTTTAGTATAGTTTGTTTACGTGGTTTTAATGAGATCACATTTAGGTAACTGATTAAAAAGTAAACAGGAGGAAGTAATCTTAGGTCCTTTCAATCACATTACAATACTAAAAAGTCTTGAGGCACATCCTTGCAGCAGACGCTTTGGAGATGAGCTCTTTTAATCACCTTCCTGTTGGGTTAGGTGGGTTGCCATGGGGAGGTGATGCAAAAACACATCCTCACCCTCTTTGAACCAGTGATTAGCCAACTTTGAAAGATGTAATGGTTCAGGTAAATATACTAGTACTTTGCAATTACATTGAATCTTTCATGACAAAGGCCCATGTAGGTAAGTGAGCACATAACGTTAGCTTTATTAGATAGTGAAATTGTTTCTGGGAATGCTTAGTACTACAAATCAAACCAAAGATTGTGTCCAGTATTAAGTACCATATTTCCCGATACCTTCAATGTTTTGTAAGCATTTAACATGCTCAAAGACTTGGTCATGCATTGAACATCCCAAATAACTCAAACTGCAAATGCTTAAGCAACCCGTGCCTGAATTTGTTCAGTTACCTAGGTTTGCAAGAGCCTAGAAGAAAGCAGAGCCATTTGTAAATGTGTTTGTATGTGAAAGACTGACATTTCTTGCTATTTGGGGTATTTTTCTTTTTTTTTTTTTTCACTCCCATCCAGAGTGATGAAGTCCAGAAGAGATAGGAACAAAAGTTGCTTATGATTTTTTAAAAACTTACTAAAAAGTTTCACTAGGATATGTGGTAAGGAAAAACAAACAAACAAAAAATCAGAAGTGTTCGCTTTCTTTTCCAAATATTTCTTATAAGCTGTAGCATATGCTAGGTACCTAAAGAGATGAAAATCAAAATGCTTTTCACTTATCTTTCTAAAAATGCTGGTCACTGCTTAGGTCTTCATTTCCATTTGTGCAAGGAGCCTGAGTGCCAATACAGAAAGTAATACCATATGTCAAAATAAAGCTTTAGAGAAAAGAGACGGTGGTGGGGGGAATCCATCATTAAGTTCAGTTATGCAGAGATTTTTCTTACGCCTACTTGGATAATTATGAACATATCTGTGACTGGACAACAAACAGAAGAGGAAACACATCTCAGGCAAATTCTTGAAGCCAGAAGTCATTTTTAATTGACTCTGTTGGTGCCAGAATTTGCCAGAAGTTCAAACAGTGTATCCAAAAAGAAGTGAAGCACAGAGAGGTGCTTACCTTCTTAGAATAAAAGGCAAGCTGAATATTCATTTTTTTTTTTTCTGAGCTGCAGACTACAAGAGACAGTAATATTTGCAAAATCATGTAGCTATTCCAAAAATAAAATTGGGTAATTAGTTTTCAGTATCTCATTTTGATAGCTCATTTATGAAAGTCAATACACTTAACAGCTAAATATTTTGGTTTTCCTTACTGGATGTAGTTTTAAAATATCATGCAGTTTAAAAAAAAAAAGGGGGGGGGGTCATTCAATGCATTTCATTTCCCTAAGTTTGAGAGCGTAGGACAATGTTGCAATATATGTAATAAAGCAGCAAAGCCCAGTGAAAGACTTTATAGGAGGGGAAGTGGATTTCTTGTTTTACAACAAAACTGATGTCACTCATTGACCCTGATGCTCCTACCAACACACTCCTGAGGACTAGGAGGCATGTCCCCACCTGCCCTGGCTGGAAGCTAGGTGCCCAGATGCTCATACCCAAGCAGCCCACCCAGATCTGTCCCTCGGATGCAGGGGAGCACGAGGGTGCCAGCACCAAGCCCTGCTTACTGCCAATGCCTGTAGGTCAGGGGGACCCTCTCTGTCCCCTGTTGGAGCCCACTGGGATAACTCTCCTTCCTGAGAGCTGTCAGGATTTCCTTGCTGCCTCCCTCCTGGGTGTCCAGAAAAGCAGCACTTGAGGTGTGTGCGGTGCTCAGGACTTACAGACTGACTGATGCGGGTGCCAAAAGCTCCTGCTACTCTGACAGCCCTTCTTCAGGGTCTGCTCCTCCCACGGCTTCCACACCCACCCAGACCCATCATCCCTGCCCTAGCACTCGGCGCTCTCTGCAAGAGAGGCTCTTGAAATAATCTAATGTAAACCGAAGGGTAGGCACTGACACCCATTTTACCCATCCCTGTTATCCAACTAATGCTTGCTATCATCTGGAAACAGCTAAGTTTATAGATAAATAGCCTTGATCTAATTGGTACATCTGTTCCCATTTTACTTGCAAGCTCAAATGTGCACTCTAAAAAGTGTATTTAAATATCACACTCCAGATCTTCTTTTCCTTCTGGAAGCACACAAATCCCCCAGTAGTGCTTTTGTTTGTGTACAGAGTTTCAACTACTGCTGCTTTTTTCCACATACTTTTACATATATACACACCTAAAGGACTGGCAGTGTCTTTAGTTTAATAGTCTTCTGATCTAACTTTACGTTTAGAGTATGTACTGATAGCTTTTGTTTCCTTCCAGAGGTAGTTTACAATAGATGAAAGAGCAATATCATTTCATAAAAATCAAAAGAAGTTATCTTACTGACTTCAGAACATACTGTATAGCCAATAAGGATGGTATCTATGCTGCAGGGTGCTCCCAAGCCCCGGCATGTGTGCTGGCCATTTCTCAGCTCCTTGTCAGAACACATCCTGGACATGCACCAGCTCTCCTTTTCTGGAAGGGCAACCACATGTGAATGATGGAAAGGAATCGCAAAATGCATAAGTAAGGTCCTTGCTCAAAATGATCAATGTATGATGACACAGACTGCTCTGCAGCATGCATCTACCCCGAAGTCTTGGTGCCTTGGACTCTCCAAGACAACATTCATCACGTTGTACTGCTGTACAACGGCTGCACTGAGCATACAACAGATTCAGCAAAACACGACAAACAGAAGATGCACAGTTCAGCTCAGACTTCTGCATAGGTGACCATCTGATTATTTTTGTTTGTTTCTGTATTATCACTATAGCAAACTGTAAGCCTTAGGAAAAAAAAAAATCTTATTTCATATTATAATCTTATTGGCATCTCTAAATTTCAGCAATGCCTAAGAAAACCCAATAGTCACAGGAATGACATGTTCCTAAAAAGATAGTTTGTGTCTTTTAAAATGGTTTATGCTGTCCCTTAACATTACCCTAGTTGCTCTGTGCTTATCAAAACCACCTGAAATCATAGTCTTAATGGCTATTCAGTCCTTCTCAGGCATAGGAATGCAGGAATCAAGACATCTGTACTTCTGCAAGTGTTCAACTATGTTATGTCTACCTGCAAAGAACAACCTGTTGGGAAGTAATTTGCTTCCTCCATTTACCTTCTAATGCACCCTCATCACAGAAGTTCTAAGATTTTACCTCCCTTGAACAAGAAGTATATACCTTTACATACTTTTTGTTTTTATCTACTCACTGTTTTGGCATTGTTGGTAAATAATTGCATCATCCACCTTCTCCTGCTTCTCCTTATATTTACAGCATCAACAGGAGACTAGAAAGACCAGTAGCATCGCATCTCTACAAAATGAATGTGTACACTGGTATATGGAGCATGTTTCAGCTCTGTAACTTTACTGTTCTGCTGTCTATTCTCAGATGTTGACAGCTTTATTTAGTTCTAACCATTTATATTTACAAAGAGATCAGAAGAATAATATCTTCCAGGGGAGCAAGCATTCCACAGTCAAGTACCTGAGGCTTTTTTTTTTTCTTCCCCTACTTGTACTCAAATTATACAGCCAAAATTTAAGAGTTAGAAGAATGGCTTTGTTTGGAGGCTGTTTGTTCTTTTTCGCTTTGCTAAAAACGTCAGCTTAAAAGTAGGGTAGTGGGGCTGCCCAGAGGATCACTTCTCAGGGGACACCAGACTTGTGTTTTTGCCCTGTGGAAGTTCGTTAGAATAGTCAGCTTAGGCAAAAAGCATGTTTTAAACAGATAGGCATGAATTTTGTGAAGGAAGCTCCTTCATTTTCTAAATGACTTAATTAACAGTTCGGTAAAAGGCACTAACTTTGAATTAAGTGAGAGATTGTAGCTTTCTCACCTGCCCTACAATGATGCAGAGACCTGTGTTCAAATTTCTAGGCAACTTTTCCATAACATTATTGAAAAGTAGGTTTGAAAGACAGGTGCAGTGTAGTTTATTTACATTTACAGGCAACACCAAATGAATATTTATCCAAATGATCTTGCAGGTCTCCAGGTAAGGGGCTCCATGATCTTCCAGAGTAGGTTGCTCCTGCTCAAAAATTTACCAACACTGCTGTATTTGTCTCTTACCATGTTTTCAGTCTTTTTTTCTGCCAAGGATAGTTTTCTCTCTGCACTCTTTCATCAATTAATTTGAAAGCTTCGTTACATAACAATCCCCTCACAATATCCTCTTAAAAAGCTGTACCTATAAAATTCTTTGAGGGGTGGGTTTTTGTTTGTTGGGTTGGGTTTTTGTTGAATGATTGAGATTTGTATTTTTCTCTAATTCTCTACCGCTCTCAGTCCTCCATTTTCCAAGATCTACAAACCCTTACTGTTCTGTTCAGCCCACATTTCCTTCCAGCTTCCCATTCTTGAACACTTTTTCTTCCAAGTAAGATAGAAGGAGATCTACAGATCTCCATTACTGATTTCTTCCCACTTCTGAAACAACAGGCATCTTGGGTATCTTCCAAGAACTTGGTGAATTGCATGAGCTGCGTCTACTGCTTATGTAAAATAGATTGAGATAATTAAAATAACTTTTTAAAATGAAAAGGTAGAGTTAATGTGTGGCTGTCGTTGGAAGCACCTGTGTTTGTCTCTAATACATCTTAAGAAGTATTTGTGTCTAGTTCCCAGATATTTTCCACGATGCATTAAAGCCTCCATGACCTAATTTACTAACACAGTGTTTTGGAAGCAATTGGTAAAAATAACATTGCTAAAGTCATTTTTACCATTTGTTCTAGTACTAAGGATCTCATTCATATTTTTGGTTTTGTTAGGAATAGTATCAATCTGTTATTGCTTTACTCAAAAGATAGGCAAGAAGCACTAAATTCCACAGTACATCAGTTCTTTCTGAATAAGAGAGAAGAACACACTAACAGCCATACAAGTGTGTAGGATGCCTCAGTACAGTAACAGATTTTTTTGGGGTAAGTGTTCTTTTCTGAAAATAGCTCTTCAGTAATTTCGCTTCCTGGTACATGGGTCTTATTATAGCCTTTTCTACTACAATACTGCTTTTTTCTTTCTTTAAAAACACATTCTTTTGTTTCTGGAGAGTTAATAAAATATTGCAGATGTGCCATATGCTTGCAATCACTGAATATACAACTAAGGAAATTTAAGTACTGTGCAATGTCTGGTACCCCATAAATTTCCCTCCCCACCCCAAGCATCACACAGCTTTATCAAACAGCTCAAGTTACAGAGCTCTTTGAAAGCTACATATAATTTATACAATTCTGATTACCCTGACAGTATCAAGAAACAGTTTTGGAAAGTCTGCAATTGCTTAAAGAGATGTCAACAGTTTTGTCTCGTGGGAGGAGATTGTTCAGGACTAAGCATTAAAAAACAAAAAGCAAAAGACACTGAAGGAACCTTATAAAACATACAATAAACTCGTTGGACTAAACCAAGACAAGGTTTGAGTTTGGCCAGTTCTACATCACTTATGCCTTACTGAAAAAAACAAAGCCTAAGCAATTGTCAAAAATACATTTGATTGAATTTTGTGCACATTACTTCGCTGTAATTGTGAGGAAACACAAATAATGGAATTATTAGTCTGCCATAACTCCTTTATACACAGACACAAACATAAATGAAGTGAATAAAAAACAGCCCAATGTCATACAGATGGCAAAGAAGGATCTTCTAGTTCATAACAGGAAATATTTGTAGAAATAGAATGGAGGAGAAAGATTTCACATCATTAATAGGGGATTTGCCACGTTGGTATTTTTTAGCCTGACAACAGAACAGTTGTTAAATATTTTAGCCAATAAACGGTAATTCTTCATAAGCAATCCTTGACTTCTGCTAATACATACGTAGAGGTGTGTGTGTGTTTGCACACATACTCAGCTATACACAGTTGTAAGGTACTTTGATATTGGCCAGTTTTGACTGCTGCTGCTATTTTAGAATATGAATTGTTTTTATATAACTTCATGAACAGTCATGTCCTTCTACTTTATTCACAAGTCATTTTAGTGACTATCCAGTAAATATGTTAGTACTCAAAACCCAAAAAACAATGGGGAACCAGGAGTGGATCACAATAAGAAGAAACAGGCGTGCCAACTGACAGGCACATCTTGAAGAGCAGGGTGTCTCGGTGTCTCTCACTTTTGGTATTTGACCAACCTGTATTCTTCCCAATTACGCAGTGCCAGCTGTCAACTGTCACTAACCTGAGCAGCAAACAACTTACTGTGTAATTGATGGAAGTTGTCTGTTTAATTGCAGCGAAGACCCGATTTGAAATACTTGCAGGGAATGTTGAGAGTTAAGATGTTCTGGGAAGACTTCTTGTTAGGTGCACTGATTTGATGGCATCACCAGGCTACATCCAGGTGACAGCAGCCGGTTCCCTGAACAAGGTGTCAAGTGAGATGACACACTGTTAAGTGTTAGGTTGCCCCCCACACACACTTCAACTCCCCTTGCTTCAAAGAGGAGTAGGAGCTCACATTTGCAGATAGTGCAAATCCACGTAGCAACACTGATTTTAACTGATTATCTAGCCTGAATTTCTGTGAAAGACCATTTTTTCCAAACCATTACTAATACAGAATATTTTCTGCTGTTGGCAAAGGATTTTACTTAAGAACTTCAGAAATACAAAAAAGGATATTTTGGCAAGTTCTGATGTGAGTTCATAATTGAGAAATATGTCAAATATGAAAAGAAGAGTTGAAGTAGTAGCTGAAATGTAAGATTTTGCAGGTATTTCCTCTGTCTCTTCCTTGACTAAAAATAAAATCATATTAGAAAACTGTATTCTGGGTACCATTCCTCTCCTGAGTGCCTGCTTATGGCAGCAGATAAATCCACCCCAGCAGGTTACGTCTGGTGTGAACCAGACTAGCTCAGCTGTTGCTCTACATTCTCTGCAATTCTTTTAAGTCTTCCAGGTTTTGTACAGAACACATTTCTTCCTGAGAGGATAGTTTAAAAAGCTAGTTAAAGGGTAACACTGTTAAAAGAGGATAGGTGAACTCCTAAAGTATTTTGTGTGAGCGTTGGCATGTTTCATTTGTGTTTGATGATCAGTTACGCATATGTACATGGGAACAATTTTGCCGTGAATCTATCCTAAGCAGTAGTTTGTACACAAGTAGGCTCTAAAATTGCATGCCTCAGTGTTTCAGATATAGATCTCATTTGCTAATGCAAGGATCACATTCATTAGAATGTAATTACGGGATGATATATGCATCTACTCAGAGGAACAACACGAAGTATTGTTCCTTGCCTTCATTTTACTATACCAGAGTAAAAAAAGACGTGGAGGTCTCCCAAAGACATCGATTACATTCATCTCATTAGGTATGGTAGAACTATCTGCTGGGCATGCAAAGGTTAGGTTAGGAACAGAGATGCCAGAAGTAGCATGGGCAACGTGCAAAGAAGAAAGATGACATAATTGACAAGCACATGGGCAGAAGCCTTTAATGGATAGAGGCAGCATCAAGCAGTTGTATACAGCTTGGCATTTCTCTGGACTACTCTACCGGTAGATCAAAGGATAAGAAAAAAAAAAATTCACTGGTCTTCTGGCAGGAGGGTTGTGCAACATGCCAATGCTAATGTTGGTGGAGAAAGAGCAAGAAAGAGAGCAGCAGGTCCCTATACAGAAATAGCATGAGAGAGGGAAACGCTAAAGTTTTGTTCATGCTTGTTATCAGTCAGGTGCTAGAATGACTCCGAGTAGGAGGAGTGTGGGACGAAACACTAAATTGTGAGCAAAAAAACCATTATTAGTAGAAATTGGTGCGACTTGTATAGTTCGAAAGAGCTTTTTGGGAAAGTAATGAAATAGAAGAACAGGCAGAGGCTCAGTCATTCCTTTTACACACTATTGTTAAATTCCTTACTCCATCACTAACGCAGTTATCACGTGTAAGATATCAGAAGGGGAAAGAAAGAAGGAATATCCAGTTAGATGAAGTAACAATGTTTAGGAATAGATAAACTCTCCCCTCACGTTACTGTAAGTGTTATTTTAGACCACCGTTATATCAGTTTTTTCATCTTTTCTTTCCCCTCAATCAATTTCAAACCTGTCTTTTAAAAGTGCGTAAATCTTTTTTACAGAAACAAAGTCAGTCTTGCCCGTGTCCTGGTTAAGTTGCTCATTTGCACAGCATACTGTTTCAAACATGATTTATTAGTAAAATACATGCTTTAATGACTTGCCTTGTTTCTAAATTTATAAGCCTGGGTTGATGGAGGTTTTTCTGTGTTAATGCTTTCCAGATCTTATTGCATTATATGTGCAGAACAGTGGGCATTAATCAATACAGTTCGCTTAGTTACACAGACTCCCAGTTGTCCCAGCATTGGGGCAGGTGGTGGCTTTTTAGCACCAGCCTTAACTGCTGCAGAACAGCACCTGAGAGGAGCTGGGACCGGTGTCAACCCCCATCTCCTCACATTCAAAGCAAACAACATGATAATAAGCCAGCACAATATGGATGGACACACAAGTCTAAAAGGCACAGCAGCAGGTAAGAGTCAGACCCTGCTCTCCATGCACCAGGGGGGTTGCTCTTGCTTTGTAATTCTAATTTAGACCATGCCTTTTTATCTTCAACCCAGGGTTGTGGAAGCAGAGGGTGAAACTCCCCATTCCCATCTCGTACTCTGGGCTGCTAAACCTGCTTCCACTGTAGTGTATGAGCAGCTCCCTGAACCATATCAGCATTTTGCATGCATTGTAAACTTAGGAAAAAGAAAAATAAATTAATTTAAAATGTGCTGCAGTTTGTGCCAGTGTTGTTAATGTCACCCTGAAAGAACTGACACACACCCTTGACACACGCTTCTTCAAGTATTTACAGTTTATCTGTGAGACTCAAGATTTTCATTACTCAGAAAGCGTTGTTTCTTTACAAATGCATGGAAATCCAAATTTTCCCAGTTATTTTGTTACTGCGATAGATTTGAAAACTAAGGAAGACTGGTATGAAGTTAAATTTAAGATTAGTTTGCCATCTTGTGCAGAGGGGTAGAACCAGGTGAGCAATGCTGAATACAACAATAAAAAAAATTATTTTTGCTTTACAATTTGCAATTCAATAATTTTCCACTTAGTCAAAGAAAAACTGCAGAGTTTCATCGCTGGACTTGTATTACAGTGGTTACCGACCAAGCACTGACACTGGGGCTATTCTGAAGCCTGCGGTACACTATAGAAGCCTTTCTAAAAACTGATGAACTGCAGCTCAGACATATAACCCGTGTTACAGAAAATATAAGCAGTGAAATATAAACAAGCCCCTCCAAAACATAGGGTCATCAACCGTAAGACTGCCCAGGGGACTGGGATAAGTGGAAGCCACCTCAAACAGCTTTAAGTTTTCCTAGCAGTTATTATACCCCCAGACACTAATTTGTCAGCAAGGGATCATTAAAGCTCTGCCAACCTTCCTCTTCCTCCTTTCCCCACTCACAGGCACCAAACAAATCCTCTAGTGGGTTTTGCTTGTCAGAATTTCCCATTCTTTAAAAAATAAACAAACCAACCAACCAACCACAGTAGCAATAGTATAATTAAATTCACAAGATGGTACTAAAACTTTTTGTTAAAGGAATGAGGTCTAAGAAGTTGTTCACACTAAATCCTGTCAGTAAACTATGGATGATTCTACAGTTATGTTTCCGAGAACTTACAATACTTTTTTTTTTTAATGTTTCTCCTAGCCATATTGGAAGATGAAAATATTGGAATATAAAAAAAAATACTGAATATGACAATTAAGTTTTCCTGCTGAGTCTCAAAACAGAAAGATGTTCAGAGAAGGGGGGGCGGAAATCAAGTGACTGATTTGGAGGAGAAAGATTTAGAATTCCAAAATGGACTAGTAGTTATCATTAGCATTTATAGTCTTCTAATAATCAACAGGAAGGGATTCACTGCTGGAACCATGAAAAGCTACAGTATTTTAATCATTACAGAATAATTACCACATGTAAGTATATAACCAAACTTTGTTCATTTACAAATTGGAGAGCAGTAGAGAAAGATGAATGGTGGGCTCGCTTCTGCTTCTTATTAGAGTCTTTTTTTGTGCCAATGCGTCAAAGGCAAAGAAACTAAAATCCTGTAGATATGGGTCTCCAGGGAGCACAAGAAGTCAGGGATTTTCTGATGAAAGTTTTTTTCCAGAAAAATTGGATTGCCTGAAGGAATGTATGAACCAGTTTAGATGAGAAGACCATTTCTGACTCAAACAGGGAAAGGGGGAGAAAAAGCCCATTTTCTCTTACCTCCAAATAAGTAAAATCTGTAAAAATTAGAGCACTTAACTGGAACGCAGCCTCACCCAGCTTCATCCCAGAAATCTGTCCTAGCCACGGAGCTAGTAAAGTAAGCTTGATCATTTTTTTGGGGAAACAGAATTAAAACAAAGAGCAGAGAAGAAAGTAAGAGTCATCTAAGAAAACCAACTGCCTGGTGGTCATCATGCTCACCTTAGATGTGAAAAATGAAGGCTACAGTCCACCTAATCAAGCTAGAGTCAGTCCTTTAAAGTTCAAGCATGTACCCTGCTAGCTTGAGTAATGGCTAGCCTGATAAAAATAAGAACTGGTCTACTTCCTTTTAATGAAAAAGTTTGAGATTTCCTCAGTGCATAATAACAACAAAAACAACAACAAAGTCTTGAAAAGCAGCAGCAGACAGGAGCACCTAAAGACCCACTTTTCCACAGTCGCTGATATGAATACCCAGTGCGAGGCCAATCACACTAGTGATGGCACAAGTCCTACAAAACATACTTACAATTCATATTAGAGTGACGATTTGGCTACAGACTTTAAGGTTGATTTTGTGCAAGGCAAAACCACTGTTGCTGTCATTTTGCTTTACAAGAGGGCAGGGAGGAAGGACTGAGGTGCCAGGGTAAGTATCTGCTGCTCAGAGCACCGCCCCCCACCCCACCAGCTTCCCCTGCTGAATCCAAGGTCCACATTAGGAAAAAAAACCTGATTTCACTACTCCCAGGTGTTTGTTTGCTTTTCTCTCACCAAGTGCAGAAGACCGACACATGAACATACTTTAAAACATTGCAGCCTTGATTTCATTCTTCCCACATGTACTGGGCCAAACTGCTGAAAGCCAAGCTATGGCCACCTCTGCATTGGCATAAACAGAGAGCAGCATCGAAGTAGTGAGTGGAGATGCCCTGACCTCAGACAGGCTCAACCAAAGTCAGACTATCATCCTATTTCCTTAAGTAGTCTAATTAGAGTATAGAATTCAATTTGGAAAGTACATTTTTAATAAACATATGCTGAGGTGCATTACATTCTTCTTGAAAACGCTTCAGATGTACGATTACACTTCACAGATCTGTGAAACAAGAACAGATATGCCTCATCTTTGGAACAGTGTTACGTAAAGCTTCTTTCTTCTCTAGATTAGCACAAGCAACAAAATTAAAAGCATTTCCAAAATGAACCAGGACGTGTACAAAGCTGTCATTTCTATAGCCAGTATCACGTTAAACCTCACCCAGTGAAATAATTAGCCTGGGTTGTGTGTGCGTGTGTAGTGTTGGTCATGGGGTTTTTTTTACAGCACTTCGATATGGATCAGCTCGTTTGAAAGAGAACATAAGATGTCAATATTAGAGTAGCCTCTTTGAATGACACCGAATAAAGAGAGCTAGGCCTCAAATAGCTTGCAATTGTTAAGAGATTTCAGTGTCTGTGAAAAGACAGAATGACTGATGATGATTCAGAATTAATTGCAACTTGGTGACAGATATACACGACATGCTCTAAGTACAGCACTAATGCCAGCAGTGGACCCTTTTCCTTGTTTTACCCTCCTTGTACCCTATAAAAGAGATTTACTGTTGTGCATACACATTCCAAAATCTTCAGAACATCCAGCTGAACAGTGTTTAATTTAACAGACAAATAAAGTATTTTGTATAAATTTTCTTCTCTTTTGACTCTACCCCCAACAGCTCAACCAACCAGCAGACTAAAGCACCAAAAATTCCCTTTATTCGAATGCTCGCTGACATGAAGTAAATTGTCATGCTTAATGACAAAATCCATAGGGAACCAAAATCACTACGTGGGAGAAATCCCTGTACAAAGAAGCTTTAGCTGAAGACCAAAGCAGCTCACATTACTCTACTTATTAAACTACTAATGTTAAAATCCTCAAAATGTGTCAGCACAGTGGTACATTATACACATTTCCTCGCAAGAACTTCATCAAGCTGAGTTTCTCCAACACCAGAACAGTACTTTGGTACTGTTTATCATCTTTTTAAAGGAAGTATGTATTGATAAAGTGAAGCGTTTCAACATCCAGAGTCTTTAATTTTAAGTAGATATTTATGTTTCATCAGATTGAAGTTGGATCTGAAATGCACATAATAAGCTTATTTACTTTAAGTCATCATATTTTAATAAGAATATTTAAAAATTTTTAAGATTGTTGTGTGTGGAGACCACTAGTTTGGGGGGAAAAAAAAAAGCTTAGATGTGTTCCATTTCAGAGTTTCTTCTTCATTTTCCTCAGGAGTGGATGTATACAATATATTCAACAACAGGTTGTGTATTGAGAGTATGAGGGAGGATGCAGTAACATTCACATAAATGGGGTCAGAATTTCACCTTTGATCATTACTCAATTTTTCAATAACCCTTTAAAAAAAACCAAAACAACCACACAAACCGAAACATCTTTTCCTCCCCTCTTTTACTATCTTTGAAATGATCTGATTCATTAATGTTTCTGACTCTAGGCAAAATCCTTGTCAAACATTGAAGGGAATAATGAAATTACTCTTTGTAAAACGTCCTTTTCACGTACTTCAAATTCTTTTGGCATTTACAAGCATATAAATGTTCTTCATTACCCACCATACAATAATAGGAAGCTACTGAGATCATAATTTTGATAAAATGTACCAGGTTAAACTGAAGAGGAGCATTTTGAGAGAGAAGTTTGGTTTTGCAGTTCTACGGGTAAAGCAGATGCACAAGTAGCAGGACTAAGGGAAGGCTTTGATCTCACCTACCTTTAATGTATAATTGACAGTTGTAATTTGGACTCGGGGATGATAGAAAGGCAGCTGAGAAATTCTTTGAGATGCCTGTGTACAGAAAAGCAACATATGCTTGATACAAGCTGAAAGGAAAATACAAAGCCCGAAGAAATCAGCGTTGCGAGCGCAAGTGCTACACAGCACAGCAGTCATACATGAAAGGGTAGCCCACGCAGACCTCACCAGCGCAACCATCCTTTGGTCAGGCTCTGGGTTAGCGTGTTCGCCCACACTAGGTAAAGGTAACGCGAGTATTAGGCTGAGAAACACCCAAATGCGGAGGAACGGTGACAGGTTTCTTTACAGAAGGCAGGGACAGAGCACAGAGAGAGGGTATGGCCAAAGAAGACTATGTCCAGGGTAATGCCAACTAATATTTATTCTTCTTGTAGGTTTTTTCAAAAAGGAGGGAGGAAGCGAGGGAGGGAGGGAGAGATTTTAATCTAGCAGACCTCATTTTGTGACTCAGGGCATTTTTCCAAAGCAGCAGCTATGCTTTGATTCACTCTTGGCCTTGTCACCATGAGCAGCGAGAGCCCCCGTCAGCCATCCAAGCAAAGGGCTGGAGCACGGGGCATGCTGAGATGGTGGCACGATAAGCATCTTCTGCCTTTGCCCCCTCCCCAGGTACACCAGCCCACTCCTGCCTAACCCACCCCTGCCAAACACTGCAGAAGCGGCATGGCAGCTCGGCAGGCCCCCAGGCCTTTGATCGATCAGGAAACAGGCTGTAGTGACAGTGGTGTGGGAGGCAAAGTTTTAGGTACAAGCGAGATATTTACAGAATAGAGCCTTTGACGGTTGGACTAGATGATCATAGAATCGTTTGGTTGGAGAAGACCTTTAAGATCATCGAGTCCAACCGTTCCTGTCCACTACTAAACCATGTCCCCAAGCGCCTCGTCTACCCATCTTTTAAATACCTCCAGGGAATGTGACTTGACCACTCCCCTGGGCAGCCTGTTCCAATACCTGACAACCCTTCCCGTGAAGAAGTTTTCCCTAATATCCAATCTAAACCTCCCCTGATGCAACTTGAGGTCATTGCCTCTTGTCCTATCACTCGTTACTTGGGAGAAGAGACTGACACCCACCTCGCTACAACCTCCTTTCAGGTAGTTGTAGAGAGTGATAAGGTCTCCCCTCAGCCTCCTCTTCTCCAGGCTAAACAACCCCAGTTCCCTCAGCCGCTCCTCATAAGACTTGTGCTCTAGACCCTTCATCAGCTTCGTTGCCCTGTTGATCTGACAGTTGGACTAGATGATCTTAGAGGTCTTTTCCAACCTTCTCATTCTCTGCCAAGAATAAAAAAAAACCAAAACCAAACTTAGGTGGTGTTGGTCATTTAAGGGAGTAGTTAAGAGCTCAGCTGAAACAACACTAGCACTTTGAAGTTTTGGTGAAAGGGGCTAAAACCTGACTCTCACATGCTTTTGAATAAGCAGTAGTCCAACTAGAACTGGGGAAAAGAGTTAAAAATTCATTTACGTGAAGGCAAGTTAACAGTGTAATTAAGTTTTAGAGCAAGCACAGACACAACATTCCCACAATGGGATCACTTCAGTACATCAAAGATAGCATGGACTTCACAACACAGATGGGTCCAATTTGCTGCTTTTCTCAATTTGCATAGTTTTTTGGTCTCACAACACAGATCTTTAATGCAAGAGTTATTCCTTTCATGATTAATCTCTGTTAATCCACACTGTTGATCCGTACCGTTTTTCAAGTATCATCTCAGGTAAATAGGTATTATTATTACTACAGGTAATCAAAAAAAAAAAAAAAAAAATCAGAATTTTCCTCTCCTGTTAAGTACCAGCAAACAACACTCAGGAACAAAAAAGTGTCTAAGTTCTGAAATTACTTGCAAAGAAATAGGCAAACACCTCAAGGCACAGAGGGGTGGGAGAAGGCTGTCCTTCAAACCAGGGTCCCATGCCTAATCCCAAGGGAGCAGCCAGCTGCAGGCATCCAGCACAAGGCCCTGGAGTCCTGGATGCCTCTGAATTTTGTTGATGTTTCTACAACAAAAGGTTTTTCTCCTCATTTCAGAAACTTCAGTGAATTAAAATTTTTTGCTGGACTTCATTTTACGAGAATGTTTCCACATTGTTCTAATTGCTACTACTGTTTTCTTGTGTTGGGGGGTATAGCCCCAGGCAAACACCAACAAACCTATGGTTTGTAGGTAGATATTAAAACTGTTTAGTGTAAGCACAATTCCCATCATGGGAGATGCACTCGGTGCCTTTTCACAATAAGCTCAAGTAGCAAACCAGCAAAATCCTGCTTCTACCGCAAAACATTGATTTACCCTCCTTGGGCAAGATTTACCCTCACACTTTTGCCCAGGCTACACTTTGGGGAAAGTTACTTGCGGTCAGAGCAGAATTTCACCCGTGTGGCGTTCTGCGTCCGCAGACAGAACTGAGCAATAGGAAGGGCAGCAGGAAAGTACACATTTTCTGTCTTTCCTTGCACTTTAAGGAAGATATTACAAGAAGCTCAAGAAAAAAAAAAACAAAAATGCATTAAAGCTAAACAAAGAGAAGAATGTGCATTAAAAATGTCAGACTCCATAACAGTTGAAGACCGTCTGCCATGTCCGTAGTGCTAAAATAGACAACGCCGGAATGACATTTTGAGTGTTACCACATCGCTGGCTCAGTTTACTGGCCACTGACATGACATCAGGCCAGGCAGGATTTTGTGAAGTGCTGTAAGCAGATTCATAAAACTTTGCTTATCCTCAGGAAAGTCAGGTGTTGGGATATATGCAGCAGAGGGATTTGTTCTAGTTCCAAAGCAGTTTTAAATTGCAAAATCCACAACGTATACAATAAATCTGTAAGACAGATGGCCATAAATCCCTAATGCAACCCTGCCAATGTAAATATTGTAAAAAGGATAAATAGCACTTAATTACCCCATTAGCAAGCAAGTGGGGTTTTTCCTCATCTTCATTCTGCTTTTCACCAATCTCCCCGGCTCGCTCAAGCATACAGCATGCACAGCACAGATTAGTGGTGGCTCCGCACTCTTCCACCGCACAGCTCTTACTCTCCCGTGCCTTTGCTTCTCACTTCTTTTTTGTTTAAAAAAAACAAATCAAACACACCATTGTTTGCTTGAGCATTTGTAGAAGGTGTAGCTTTACATATAGGAGAAGTAGACAGACAAGATGAAAAACCAATAGGGGCAGGAAAAAAAGAAAAAACCATAAGCATGAACAAGCAAAACTAACTCCTGATGTAAAAAGACCCAAGGTAGACAAGTTAGGTGGTTTTGTAAGCGCGTGTGTGTGAGGAGTGACTGTAAGAACTGATTTATTTATTCTTAGTCTTTTGGCTTCTGCATTGGGAAACCTAAAGGAAAAGAACGACCAGCTTAAAACATGAGTACTGCATCCAGCTCTGGAGCCCTCAGCACAAGAAGGACATGGAGCTGTTGGAGCGGGTCTAGAAGAGGGCCACAAAAATGATCCGAGGGCTGGAGCACCTCTGCTACGAGGACAGGCTGAGAGAGTTGGGGTTGTTCAGCCTGGAGAAGAGAAGGCTGTGGGGAGACCTTAGTGCAGCCTTTCAGTGCTTAAAGGGGGCCTATAGGAAAGACGGGGACAGTCTTTTTAGCAAGGCCTGTGGTGACAGGACAAGGGGTAATGGTTTTAAACTAAAGGAGGGGAGATTTAGGCTAGATATAAGGAAGAAATTTTTTACCATGAGGGTGGTGAAGCACTGGAACAGGTTGCCCAGAGAGGTAGTGGAGGCCCCATCCCTGGAAACATTCAAGGTCAGGTTGGATGGGGCTCTGAGCAACCTGATCTGGTTAAAGATGTCCCTGCTGACTGCAGGGGGGTTGGACTAGATGACCTCTAAAGGTCCCTTCCAACCCAAAGCATTCTATGATTCTATGACTAGAATGACCTTCTTTAAAATCTTTCAGCTCTTTTCCAGGCTGTTCATATGGTCTGCTGCTGAAGACAAACAGTTGCGTGTTACCTTTGACTTGAGCTAGGCTGTCACGTTTGGTCCTAGCCCAGAGTTATGGTGCTTTAACATGCACCTTTTCACTACTCTGCTATCCCTTAACTGGCTGGCTAGCAAAATAGGAAATATAACCGATGGCTTTTTCCACCTCTTTTCAGGTGAGGGGGACCCAAAAAAAAAACCAAACAAAAAACCAAACAAAAACCAAACAAACAAAAAACCAAAAAACAAACAAAAAAAAACCAAAAAAACCCAAAAAAAGAGTAACAGATTTATTTCTCAAATAAAAAAAGAAACCCTACAGAAAAAACCAAAACTGATTATTATTTAATATCTTTGATCACTGGGTTTTCCATTTATCTCCCACCCTTGCACAGACAGGCTAAACCTTTATCTATGAACCAGAAATTCTCCCTTGCAATCTCAAGAAACCAGAGATGCTACCTTGCCCAATATGCAGGCAGTTTCCAAATTCTCAGTCAAGCGATGAGTCCACAACTTCAATCCAGTAAATCGGCCTTCAGTTTAACACCTAGCAGCACGTTCAGATTGTGGCATTTAGTTGTACTGAACTTCTTTCCTCATGCCATATACTACACAACCATTGTTTCTTTTCTTTTAAAATCTGTAATTTTTTTTAATACACACACCTATCATAGGAAGCTTCCTTTATTTCTGCTGATGCTCTAAAAAAAGCTGCTTTTTGAAAAGAGTAAAATTCTCAATACTGTAGTAATAGAAAGGATGATTTTTCTGCATTTAAACTGTATTTTAACCCACCTACAGCTATTTTAAAGTATTATAAAATACAGGACACCTTGTGAACACAATATTAAGCAGCTTGCTATGTATAGTGGACATATCACTTAGTATTTTTCATATACCATTACGTATTGCCTTCAGTGATTTCATATAAATGTGAATATTGGTTTAGTTATGGTTGCCGTGTGCGAATGAGCAGTGTTGGTGTTCCTACACCTTTGAGTGAACGTTTCAGTTCACTTCATTAAACCAAGAGAGAATTGTGTTTGAAGGACTAGGCATGGCTGTAAGGTCCTAATTTGTAGCAGATTCAAACAGATGTAGATGAACCTTGGGCTTTGTAACTTTCCCTCCGGGGCTTCCAGGAGGCTTGACCTGGCAAAATGGGCCAAAAAAAAAAAAAAAAAAATTAAGAAGTGGAAGGTTGGTGATCTTGCTGAGCCCACAGTCATTTGCTCAGACTTCTGCTTGGCTGAAGCTTGTATCTAAATGACCAGGGAACTAACAAATTCACTTAACCGGTAGATAGATTTCCATCATTGATGTGAGTGACAATCTCAGAGCATTAATTCATAGCATTCAAGGCTCAAAGTACAAAAATATATACGTAACTGTAGAATTACGCTCTCTGCTTTTCTGAAAAAGCAAAGAGAACAAGGGGTGGCTAACAGTACAAATAACAGGGAGAGGGTTTTTCCTCAGGGGACTGTTATATTCCAGACCTGGCAGTCATAAAAATGTTACAAATAAAGCAGAAAAGACCTCCAGATAGCACTAATACACACAATGGTACTGATGCAAAGCGAATGGTAAGTGCAGCTAGTGAATCCCCCCACTCACGGTGCCCTTTTACATCTCACGTCTAAGCTCTGTTTCCCTGTTCTCCAGAATAGCTTAGATCAAAGACACAAAGAGCACTGAAAACATTAAAATCAATTAACTCAAACTTCAAAGCCACCTGATTTGTTGGTAAATTATTTGGTCAATGATTGATTTGATGCACTTTGTTGTAAAGTGTGCCAGAATGGAAGAACACAGGCATTAAACCACAATTACTAGAATTAAGTAAAAAAATCCCAGAATACAGCATTAAAAGATTAAAGGGTAAAGAAACATGATTTCTCTGTTGTGGAGAGAATATCACTGACTTGGAAGCAAGCACGAGAGAGTGCAAAAGAAACAGCGAAATTCAGAAAATTAGTCTCACAGAGAGGTGATTTACTTCTCATTGCTGTAATGATAGCAAATTCTCTTTCAGATGCATTAAATATATGAGGCTGTTAGTGTTACTCATCAAGAGTGAAAGGAGTGACATTACTACTTATTAATCTTAATGTTCTTGATAGGTTTCAAGCTCTGGAAGTGGTGATTAAGCTTCTTCACAGAGGATGCAAGAAGACCGCTGAAAACTTCATCTCAGCAATACTTTCAGGCCAACAAGTTCTGCACTTTTTTTTTTTTAACCAACAGAAGAAAGCAGAGAGTAACTTTATCTGCCATTTTAAGAAGTAAAATGTCTCCCAGCAGAGCAATGCTTTCATCATCTGGCACTCGTGTCCTTAATGAACACACAGTCAATATTGCCACAGTTCTCCGGTGCACACCTTTATGGTTTGTTAGATCTGGTAGCTATTAGTACCGCTGTCCTCTAGCTATATTTCTCTCTGATCTCCCAAGTTAAGCATGTGTAGGTTGGGTGCGAGTTTTAAAGAAAGTGTTCCTAATTGCCTCCAGTTGCTTCTGGGCTTGGCCTTAGTGATGCAGACTCTTTTTGAAGAGTTGTCTTCAGTAGAAGATAAATTCGCCGTTTTCACCTCAGGATAACGAAGATGTAAGATAAATCAAGGAAAGGTAGAAAGAGTACATTTTGAAGGAAAGAGAGACACCTAACAAAAAAAGCCTTCAATCTTACCTTAAGGTAAATTAGATGAGGTCAGCTTTATACCTTGCTCCCCCACTGGGAGGGATTTTTGTTTCCTGATTTTTCTAGATGTAAAACTAAAGCCTCTTATCTTCTTTGTACACTTACTTTGCCTTAGGAAAGATAACATATGCTAGTCATCTTAAAATTAAGGAAAATGTTATGGGGCAGATTTTCTTTTTTAAAGGAGTAAGGACTGTAAGCTAATAGTGAAGCAATATCTTACTGAAATACAAAGAATATTGTAATGTTGAAGACATCCTTAATATTGAAGGCATCCTTTGAATAAGGACACCCTAAATCTCACCAAGATGATACTGCAGCAATTCTCCCAAATATCCACAATCCTAAATCCATAACAGAGAATGGATCCCCTACAAAAGAAAACTACTATGATTAAAAATTGGTAGGATTAGATGTAATTCCACCTATTCTGTCTAAACCTTCATAACATTAGCTATAACTAGTCTCTAGTAAATTAGTGGCTATTATTTATGGTCAAATCTGGCCTGTGAAACAATTACCTTCTTCTTGTACAAGTAACAAAATTACACTTCCAGCAGCAATTCACTTTACCACAAACTCGCCCTTAGGGCCAGTTCTGGTACCCTTCCAAAACATCTTCCCTTTTACCTTCCTTCCCCCAGCAAGTCTTAAGGATGGGCACTTCTAACGGGCTCAGCTGCTCACACGTAGTTTGCCAGTGGGTACAGATACAGAAGCCCAAATTTGGAACAGAGCCCAAATTTCCACTCACCACCACCACCACTTCTCTAAAGACAAGTTCCTGCCCTGCACTGCTGCTGTGGTCTGTTAAATGCCTTCCTTTTAACATGGTTGTAACTACATTCAGGTGCAAGTGCTTATCCTTACATAAATTGCCATTAAGTAAGTACACTTATAGAAAATTTGCTCTATTACTTGAAGAATAAAGTTGGATAAAACCAAGAAGCAAGATCACACACCTGCAAGTTTAAAGAAACCAAAGCCAACACAAACCCCATCCTTCCTTCACTTTCTTCATTAAAAACTTATATGATTCCACATTAGCACTATGAATCTGAATTTGGTGGGGAAAAAAGCCTAACACCTACATTGTATTTCTTCCCATTTTGTCCTGCTATGCCTTACATATTGGAATTTATAATACATGTAAAAAATACAAACACATGAGGTTGTTTTTAATTAAAAACAACACTGCTGACAGAAATAGTCACTTCCTAATTAAGATGTGTTTTAGAAAGTGATTGAGCTATAAACTGTCTTGTCACATGTTAAATGGACATCCTAACTCTAATCACTTGCAATTAAATTAATCAATCAGGAAGAAAGTATTTTTGGAAACTACCATCATGGATACAATCAATCTAATTGCTTGGTTTCCATGAGAAGTTGCAGTGATTCCACAGACACAGATGAGCAAGAACAATGCAAGAATTAAACAATGCATTTGTACAATATTAAGCTAATTTCAAGAAGCAGCCAAAAAGTAGTCAAAAGAGCAATTCAACCTTTCATTACACTGATTTCGAAACCGTGTAGTTTGGTCAGCCTATGAAACATGGCAAGAATCAAATCATGAGGGAGTACGCTGCTGGAAATTCCCAAAACGTATTTGGCTCATCTCCTCCGATCAGCGAGGTCGGCAGAGTGAACCATGGGGAGAGTCACTGCTCTCCTTCTGGCGGGAGGCAGACTGCACGAGGAAAGGAGAATTGCAGCTAAATTTCTGCACAGCTTTGGGGTTTTTCTTTTTTAATGGAGTACCTTTATTGTCCGTTCTACCAGCCACACATGACAGCGTCACAAACGGAAAGAAAAACGCTGAAGTCTTGTTTTACGTTAGCGTCAAGCCATATCAATATCTCATTATTTAGTTTTAACTGTTTGGTTAGGTTTGCGGTTTTTTCACATTAGGCAATTCATGAGATCTGTCCTATGTCTATAATGAAAAGGGATACTTAACTAACTGTACCTTGCCGTCTATACAAATAAACTCGTCTTTTATGACAATAACATATATATTCAAGGAAGAAAAATGAAATGCTGATTGAAGTGATACTAGTGCTAACATCAAAGTTGTTTCCATGGTTTCTTAGGACTCACAGGCAATCTTCACGCATGCCAAAAATAACTATGGCGTGTAGCTAAAAGGTAGTCAGCCCTCATAGGACCAGTGAGTTAATTTTTCTCCAGTATAATTTATCACAGGCTTATAAACCAAAAACATAACCCGTTGTTCCATGACTTGTATTTGACCATGTCTGTAACTGAAAGAATTCAAATGCTTGCTCTCTAAAATGAATACTACTACACCACCTTGATAGTTAAACACCACCAGTAGGCTACAGAGTAAAGACGTTGAGAAAGACAGAAACAATTTACAGGTTTTTCATGTGACAATTGTTTCAGGCTTTCACAGGCTCGTACAGAAAGCAGGTTGCATTTTTGCTGATATTTTAAGAGCTCCAGTAATGAACCAAATGACACTGTACTTGGAAAAACTTCCTCAATGCATACTCTTGAAAAAAATAATATACTGTCTGCTGCAACTGTCTGACCTTTTCTGTATCAATGATAAATCCATTTGGCTGAAGTAAGACTTCTACACATAAGAGAAAAGTCATATTCAGGGTGCATTATGATAATGCTATGCAGCACGCAACAGGATGCGGGAAGGCATAAGTAGAGGAGACAACGGAGATAACAGTTTTCTTCCTTCACCAAATTTCATGTTTATGTTCTTCAGCAAGAAAATAAATATCAGAAACAACTAAAGCTTACCTAACTAACCCAAAAGCTTTATGCAGTGTTTAAGAAAAAACAGTCCATTGGAAACCTAGCCAGGGAAATATATTTGATGGATAAAGAGTAAAACATTCACTATTCTTAGTGTACAATCAAAAAAGAGAAGATGGTATAAGATGAAGCGAGTACTGCGTTTAGGAACCGGGCAGTTCCTTCAGTGCAGTGGTGTTGATTTACATTACATTTCCATAAACAATGGCTAAAAGGAGCCTTCATCTTATACTTTCACAGGGACACTCAGGAACAAGTCCTCGTGGCCACACTTGTCACAGGGGAGGGCTGGCCAGGGCCAGGGCAGGGCAGAGGACGCTGCCTGTGGGGCAGGTCCATCTCGTTTCAGTTCAGACCTTCTTCCCTGAGCTTGACCTAGAATGCCACCGAGCAGGACACACAGCAAACAAGACACAAAGAGAGGGGAGCACCCATTGATGCAAAAGTTTAGGTCACTTACAGTTTGGTTTATTCACAAATCTGGGAAACCAAGCAGAATTTGTTTCTTGAGAAATTCTTCATTTTATGAAGGGATTGGATTTTGGATGTATAAAATGTAACCATAAACTGCAAGTAAACAAAATACAGGATTTTCTGATCGAGGTAACACAGCACTTCAAGATTCAGTATTTTCACGTGCATTGATTGTACATGAAATAAGGATGTATTCAAATTGAAACACAGAAATAGGGAAGGGTAATAAGCTTTAACAGTTTTACCTTAGCAGAGCTAAGTAAAAACATTGCACATAGATTAGAGATTCCCATAAAGGAGAATTATTAAGTCTATGAAGAATGGGAAATATTGAAATGCTTCAGAGCATTGGAGAAGACACAAATACCTCGGTAACCAATACCTGTCATTTGATTCCAAGAGCTGAATTTGATTGCATCCCATCTAGTATATTTGCTGAATACAAAATTAGTTGCAAAGGTAGTTTTAGCCTATTTTCTAATAATTAAAAAAAAAATAAAATAGAATTTGCCTTCCACCTGCTTCACACACACACAAAAAAGGGAAATGAAAGAATCAGTTTTGAGCTGTATGCTGCAGAAACCCTTCTTACTCTGCTTAAGATTCCAAATTGTATACCCAGTCACTCTGTAAATTAATTGCGTTTATAGGTTTCTTACTTCTTAGTCCAACAAATGAGTAGGTTAGCTATCTGTACCACTAGCAAGTTTATTTGCCATTTCAATTATAAAAGCGAAAAATGCATTAACAGCATTTTAAAGTAGTTCTAAATAGATGGTTTATGGAACTAGTAATCCAAGTAAATGAAGAGTCTTATTTCAATAAAAGTTATGTATCCAGTAACAGAACCCGAGTTCAGCATAATACTGGACTGAATGGTTGTGTTCAGTTTTGTTTATCTTTCTAAAAAATGACAAGACAGCAGTATTTGCTTTGGAAACAGAGGAGGACAGAATGGGGGAGGGTGTGGGGGGAGAGTAAATTGGGCACCTGGATAAACAAATGTCTCATTTAGCCCAATTAAGTACAGAGTAATTTAGTTACACTCTGGAGATACAGTTAATTGTGGGAATTCAGCACAGACTATGTAGTTTTATGAAAAGACTAGAAACCAACACAGTTCAGTATTTCTACATATTCCAAATAAAAGGTCAGCAACTACCAAACACAGACACTGGTCCATAGATGATGTGCTGATTACTATTCACTTTCTTAGACATTATAGACCTTTATTGTTCTGGAGATACTTAAAGTGCATTTTATGGCTGCATTTGATGTTGCAGGTAATGCTATATAATGGTATTTGATGTAGTCATAAACCACAGGATATTCAATTCATGCTTTCTAGATTATTAAAGAGGTTTAAGCAAAATTTTGTATTTTCCATTTTTATTGGGTTCCTATGGAACATTAGGGAAATAAAATACTCAGTGGTATGACTATCTTTCATAGACCCAATGCACAGATTTATTTCTCCCTAAGGTCCAGCTACCCGAGCCAAAACAGAGCATCCCCATCCCCACTGCCTTCTCTACTTTTCTACCAAAGCTGCAGCAGGACTGTATCTCCACTCCTCGGCCACCCAAATTCACAGACAGATGCTGTAATCCAGGTCAGTCTGCTCAAATGCCTCCAAAACATCCTCACAGACAAACTGATCTAGTCAATACTTCATAAATGGACAGCGAAGGTGACTGAATATCGGCTGAACTGCCCTCTACTCGGCACTGGGGAGGCACATCTGCAGCACAGGCACCAGTGATGGGCATCCCAGTACAAGAGCGACATGGATATACTGGAGAGCGACCAACAAGATGGGCCATTAAGACAATTAAAGGCCTGGAGCATCTGACATAGGAGAAGAGGCTGAGAGAGCTGGGACTGTTTGGCCTGGGGAAGACCAGGCTTTGGGGGGATCTTATCACAGCGCATAAATACTTAATGGGGGTGAGCAAAGACAACAGAGACAGACTCTTCTCAGCATGGCCCTGAGACAGGGCAGGAGGCAAAAACTGGATTACAGGAAGTCCTATTAAACATCATGATAATAATTAAAAAAGTGGTTGGGTTGGTTTGTTTGCCCCCCCCCCCCCCTTTTTTTTTTTTTGAACTGTTGGGGTGGTCAAATGCTGGAGCATGCTGTGCAGAGAGGTTGCAGAGTCTCCACCTGTGGAAGGATCCAAAATGCAACTGGACATGCCTCTGAACAACCTGCTCNCCCTTTTTGTTTTTTTGAACTGTTGGGGTGGTCAAATGCTGGAGCATGCTGTGCAGAGAGGTTGCAGAGTCTCCACCTGTGGAAGGATCCAAAATGCAACTGGACATGCCTCTGAACAACCTGCTCTAGCTGCCCCTGCTCTGAGCAGGGCATTGGACTAGATGATCTCCAGAGATATCTTCCAACCTCAACCACTCTGTGAAAGACACAATTAAGTGTGCTGTGTAAGTAGATATAGTCTAATATAGCAGGACAGATAACAAGGCTCATATCCCAAAGCACTTTGGTATGGAGGAAGAAAAAGAAGAAGGAAAGAAAAGGCACTAGTACTTCGTATATAGTCACTCAACTTCCAAGGCACTGGCTCCAGGATATGCTTGGAATTGTTAGTCACAGCAGCTGCCTGGAGTCAGAAGTAGATTTGAATGCTTAGCTATCCATTTATCATGGATATTTTATTTTACTTGATTAAAAAAAAAAACACCACCAAAAAACCCTACACTGTGCATTGGCTTTCTCCAGCTCACGGACCTGTGGGTATGTGTGCACTGCTTCAGACTGAGGGTGAGGATCAAGGGAAAGTTCCTACTATTCAGCAGATGGTGGGAAGCACAAGCACGCGGGAGATGAGCTACAGCGCACAGGGTGATTTTTGGCAGGTGGTGGGCAGGCTGAGAAAGCAGGGCTTAGTCACACTGCTCAGGAGAAATCCAGAGAGCGCCTAGCTAAAGGAACATGCAACATTTTGAGTGGTGGAGTTCACCAAGGAAAAGGTAGGGAGAGGGATCACACACGTTGACGGGGAAGCACCTCACAATGGGATGGATGGGTCTGTATCATCCTGAGAAGGGATGAGCTTCTCTAAGGTGCATTCGTCTAGAGAACAAAAAGTTGAGGAAGAGTACTGGGAGACTGCAGTTACGCCAATTTAATCAAAGCTTGGACTTCTAAGTATAAGATGCTGCAGGATAGAGGCAGGGGAATATCCAAAACCCAGGCAGAGAAAGAGGACTTGCAACTGACGTTTCCTCCTTTTAATCCTCTAGAGGAGAAAACGATCACTCCATCAGTACCAGATCCTGGCCACATTAAGGTATCTGACCAGGTTTCCTAGAATCCAAAACCTCTTTATAGCACAGCCGCCTCCTCTGTTTTTTTTCCTGAAACTGCAAATTTACCTTGAAAAAAGGGGATATTTCCAAATTCTCTTGAAGAAGGGCACAGACACCGTTAGTTAGCTCTCCTTGTAGAAATACATAGAGATTGAGTATCCATTATTGTCTTTATCCTCATTATAGACATTACACATGTCCATGAAGTCCCAAATCAGTAGCAATTTAACAGTGTGCTGCATAATTTTACACTTTCTTAAGTAATCATCCCACCTCCTCTTGCCAGATCCAGCTGGGATGGCTGAGGGCAGACCTAGAAAACACCTTCTGTGTTCTCCCTTGCAGAGATTTGGCTGTCTGTCCTGGTTTTGGCTGGGATGGAGTTAATTTTCTTCCTAGTAGCTGGCATAGTGTTGTGCTTTGGATTTAGTGTGAGAATAATGTTGATAGTAACACCTAAAACATCAGTGTGTTAAGTAGTGCTTACACTAGTCAAGGACTTTTCAGCTTCCCATGCTCTGCCAGGTGCACAAGAAGCTGGGAGGGGGCACAGCCAGGACAGCTGACCCCAAACTGGCCAAAGTAGGCTATTCCATACCATATGGCATCACGCTCAGTATAGAAACTGGGGGGCTGAGAGGCGGAGAACCGCTGCTCAGGAACTGACTGGGTATTGGTCAGCAGGTGGTGAGCAATTGCATTGCGCATCACTTATTTTGTATATTATTACTATCTTCCCTTCCTTTTCTGTCCTATTGAACTGCCTTTATCTCAACCCATGAATTTTACTTTTTTTTCCCCCAGATTCTCTCCCCCATCCCACTGGGGAGGGAGGCAGTGCGCGAACAGCTCTATGGTGNAGATATAGTCTAATATAGCAGGACAGATAACAAGGCTCATATCCCAAAGCACTTTGGTATGGAGGAAGAAAAAGAAGAAGGAAAGAAAAGGCACTAGTACTTCGTATATAGTCACTCAACTTCCAAGGCACTGGCTCCAGGATATGCTTGGAATTGTTAGTCACAGCAGCTGCCTGGAGTCAGAAGTAGATTTGAATGCTTAGCTATCCATTTATCATGGATATTTTATTTTACTTGATTAAAAAAAAAAACACCACCAAAAAACCCTACACTGTGCATTGGCTTTCTCCAGCTCACGGACCTGTGGGTATGTGTGCACTGCTTCAGACTGAGGGTGAGGATCAAGGGAAAGTTCCTACTATTCAGCAGATGGTGGGAAGCACAAGCACGCGGGAGATGAGCTACAGCGCACAGGGTGATTTTTGGCAGGTGGTGGGCAGGCTGAGAAAGCAGGGCTTAGTCACACTGCTCAGGAGAAATCCAGAGAGCGCCTAGCTAAAGGAACATGCAACATTTTGAGTGGTGGAGTTCACCAAGGAAAAGGTAGGGAGAGGGATCACACACGTTGACGGGGAAGCACCTCACAATGGGATGGATGGGTCTGTATCATCCTGAGAAGGGATGAGCTTCTCTAAGGTGCATTCGTCTAGAGAACAAAAAGTTGAGGAAGAGTACTGGGAGACTGCAGTTACGCCAATTTAATCAAAGCTTGGACTTCTAAGTATAAGATGCTGCAGGATAGAGGCAGGGGAATATCCAAAACCCAGGCAGAGAAAGAGGACTTGCAACTGACGTTTCCTCCTTTTAATCCTCTAGAGGAGAAAACGATCACTCCATCAGTACCAGATCCTGGCCACATTAAGGTATCTGACCAGGTTTCCTAGAATCCAAAACCTCTTTATAGCACAGCCGCCTCCTCTGTTTTTTTTCCTGAAACTGCAAATTTACCTTGAAAAAAGGGGATATTTCCAAATTCTCTTGAAGAAGGGCACAGACACCGTTAGTTAGCTCTCCTTGTAGAAATACATAGAGATTGAGTATCCATTATTGTCTTTATCCTCATTATAGACATTACACATGTCCATGAAGTCCCAAATCAGTAGCAATTTAACAGTGTGCTGCATAATTTTACACTTTCTTAAGTAATCATCCCACCTCCTCTTGCCAGATCCAGCTGGGATGGCTGAGGGCAGACCTAGAAAACACCTTCTGTGTTCTCCCTTGCAGAGATTTGGCTGTCTGTCCTGGTTTTGGCTGGGATGGAGTTAATTTTCTTCCTAGTAGCTGGCATAGTGTTGTGCTTTGGATTTAGTGTGAGAATAATGTTGATAGTAACACCTAAAACATCAGTGTGTTAAGTAGTGCTTACACTAGTCAAGGACTTTTCAGCTTCCCATGCTCTGCCAGGTGCACAAGAAGCTGGGAGGGGGCACAGCCAGGACAGCTGACCCCAAACTGGCCAAAGTAGGCTATTCCATACCATATGGCATCACGCTCAGTATAGAAACTGGGGGGCTGAGAGGCGGAGAACCGCTGCTCAGGAACTGACTGGGTATTGGTCAGCAGGTGGTGAGCAATTGCATTGCGCATCACTTATTTTGTATATTATTACTATCTTCCCTTCCTTTTCTGTCCTATTGAACTGCCTTTATCTCAACCCATGAATTTTACTTTTTTTTCCCCCAGATTCTCTCCCCCATCCCACTGGGGAGGGAGGCAGTGCGCGAACAGCTCTATGGTGTTCAGCTGCCTCCCGGGTTAAACCACAACACTGTGTAGTGATGCTATGACCTTTTAGGCACATTCGATGCTCTGTAAGGCGGCTTTGAAAATTCCTCATTAGTCTAAGATTAGTAAGTTCACTACTACGATGCCAACACTGTAAGAAGAAATGCAAGATATTAGAATTATATGAAGTTATTTGCTAAGAATTCATTCATTCCTTTCATTTTAACTATCTGATGTTTATTGA